>CAUDMG010000372.1:5480000-5655000 GCA_958450375.1 Homarus gammarus
CTCTCTTCTTCCCTCACTCCCTATGCTCTAATTACTCTCCCTTATCCTCCCTACTCTCCCTTCCTCTACTCTCCCTTATCCTCCCTACTCTCCCTTCCTCCTCCCTCACGTCCCCAATTGAATCTACACCTCATCTTCCACTTACAGTAGTTGCATATTTCCTCCTGTTCCCAACTCTCTCTCTCTCTCTCTCTCTCTCTCTCTCTCTCTCTCTCTCTCTCTCAATCCAATTTAACCCAATCTAACTTAATCTATCCTAAGCTAAGCTAAATGAGCCTGACTTAAACCTAACCTAACTTAATCTAGCTTAACTAAAGAAAATCTAGGATAAATTAACCTAACCTAACCTAACCTAACCAAACCAAACCACACCTGACGCCCTTGCATAATAAAGTAACTCAGATATGAAAACCAAATTACAAAACACACACAAAAAAAACCAATTTAAACAAGTACAAATTACAGGCTAATAACACTAATAACAAATAAAAACACCGAAAAATAACAAAGAAATAACGGGAATGTTATTTTTTTACAGGTAATTGACAGGTTGAAATAAATAAACGATGAATTTAATCTGAAAAAAAATTAATTTGATATGAAAGGCGAATTACGCAACAGAGAAACAATAATTGATTTACCTGTGGTCGTAATGGCTGCTGCAATAACGAGAATAACAGGGAGTGATTTAACGAGGTGGTGTTATTATTCATCTGGCCGTAATTAAGAGTGAAGTTGACAGGTATGTTTTGGTGGTGGTTGATGCAAGAGAGAGAGAGAGAGAGAGAGAGAGAGAGAGAGAGAGAGAGAGAGAGAGATGAATGAAAGAAAGAAATATGAAAGAAAGGGAAGGAACAAGAGAGAGAGAGAGAGAGAGAGAGAGAGAGAACGGCAGCAGGTGATTTGTCAAAAAGCTAATTGACACGTGACAACAAGGAGGAGGGAGGGTGGGGGGGGGGGGGGGCGCCCCACACCTGACACCTGTCTCTCACCTTCCCATCAGGTCAAGGCCGAACCAGTATACACCATTAACCCCCCCCCCCATCCTCCCTCAGTCTCTCTAACCACTCAGCCACGACCATTAACCATAACGCCATTAAGTGTGTTTTAGAAATATAATGAAACAGTTAGCGCCATTATCTCTCTCTCTCTCTCTCTCTCTCTCTCTCTCTCTCTCTCTCTCTCTCTCTCTCCACACACACAGAGGTCGTGATTGAGTTTCTAAGCTCGTTTATATATTGCGAAAGACAGAGCCACCTAACCTCCTCCCTCCCCCCTCTCCCCCTCCCTCTCACTCTCCCATCACTCCCTCCCTCTCCCATCACTCCCTCCCTCTCCCATCACTCCCTCCCTCTCCCATCACTCCCTCTCTCTCCCATCACTCCCTCTCTCTCCCATCACTCTCTCCCCTTCCATAAAAATGTTGCAGACAGTCAACTTCGCTTTGTTAAAATTACAGACAAATGCCCCGTAAAATTAAGTGTAAATGCCTCTGTAAATGCCTCTGTAAATGCCTTTGTAAATGTCAACAAGTTCTTTATGTATTGTAAATAAAAAAAAATTGCCGGAGAAATTGCTGATAATATGATTGATTTATGTGCACGACTTACGGTGTGTAAATGTTCTTACGTACACAGTCATGTATACGTGTGTGTGTGTGTACGTATATCAGAAGTATTTTATGTGTATGTATTTTTATGTACACAGAAATAACAGAAAGGATGATTTTGTGTTTGACAGAGAGAGAGAGAGAGAGAGAGAGAGAGAGAGAGAGAGAGAGAGAGAGAGAGAGAGAGAGAGAGAGAGAGAGAGTTACGATCCTTTGAGAATCTTGACCTTAGTCTATCTTCTCTCCCTCTCACTTTCTTTTTAGTTTCTCCTCACTCTCCTCCCTTTACTCTCTCCCCACCTACTCCCTTCACTCCCCACCCCCTTCTCCCCACTCCCCATTAAAGTTATCTCCCCCATCCCAAAACTACCGCCGACCCAAATAATTATAATTCACGTAATAATTCCCTTGTATCTGGGTCAAGTAAAGCTGTAGTGAAGATATAAATTAGAATTATTATTTACTGGTAATTATTTTCATTCTCCAGTTATTTGAGAGAGAGAGAGAGAGAGAGAGAGAGAGAGAGAGAGAGAGAGAGAGAGAGAGAGAGAGAGAGAGACTTGTTGCTAGAATAAGGTTACCGTTTTAATTTGTGTTACAGGTTAATTAGATTTTACAAGTGAGGTACTGAAGAAATTTGTGAGTTTGTTTACTACACACACACACACACACACACACACACACACACACACACACACACACACACACACTCTTTAACTTACTGCAGCCCGGCCACCTAGGTAATTAAGAGTAATTAACGAGCAGGTAATTACAGGTGTTTAATTGCGCACGTGGCCAGAGGTCTTGTTGAGGTTGTGGCGTTAAGTAGTTTTATCTGTTGATGTGTGTGTGTGTGTGTGTGTGTGTGTGTGTAGTAAACAAACTCACAAATTTCTTCAGTACCTCACCTGTAAAATCTAATTAACCTGTAACACAAATTAAAACAGTAACCTCACCTGGTCTTTTAATTAACCCCACCTGTCCCACAAATTAACCCCACTACCCCTTAATTAACCCCCACCTGTACCCTTAATTAACCCCACTACCCCTTAATTAACCTCACCTGTCCCCCACCAACCCCCACCTATACCCACTTAATTAACCTCACCTGTACCCCATTAATTAACCCCTCGTGGAAACCTTACCTGTTGTTTTGGTGGTCAGCCCGGTCGAGGTTGGTGACAGGCCCAGTCGCTACGTCTACTCCCATAGATCCAACGTCCAGGTGAGCATAATGACGCCTCGTCCGCACACTCGATGATCTGGTCAAGTTGCACACGTGATCTAGCTCCGTGTACAACGTGTCTGCAATGAGGAGAGGTTAGGTTAGGTGGGTTGGTGTGGTGGGTTGGTGGTGTGGTGTGGTGGGTTGGTGGTGTGGTGGTGGGGTGGGTTGGTGGTGTGGTGTGGTGGGGTGGGGTGGGGTGGTGTGGTGGGGTGGGGTGGTGTGGTGGTGGGGTGGGTTGGGTTGGTGTGTGGTGGTGTGGTGGGTTGGTGGTGCGGTGTGGTGGGTTGGTGGTGTGGTGGGTTGGTGGTGTGGTGTGGTGGTGGGGTGGTGTGGTGTGGTGGTGGTGTGGTGTGGTGGTGGTGTGGGGTGTGGTGTGGTGTGGTGTGGGGTGTGGTGTGGTGGGGTGGTGTGGTGGGGTGGGGTGGGTTGGGTTGGGTTGGGTTGGTGTGTGGTGGTGTGGTGTGGTGGTGGTGTGGTGTGGTGGGTTGGTGGTGTGGTGGGTTGGTGGTGTGGTGTGGTGGTGGTGTGGTGGGTTGGTGTGTGGTGCGGTGGTGTGGTGGGTTGGTGGTGTGGTGTGGTGGTGGTGTGGTGGGTTGGTGGGTTGGTGGTGTGGTGGGTCGGTGGTGTGGTGTGGTGGTGGTGTGGTGGGTTAGTGGTGGTGGTGTGGTGGGTTGGTGGGTGGTGTGGTGTGGTGGGTTAATGTACAGTGTGTGTGTGTATGTGTTATGGTGAGTTAATATGGTAGGTTTGTTTACATACATATATATATACACATACAAAGTCGTTCACACATATACACATACATACTAAATCAATCATACACACACACGCACACACACACACACACAAACACACACACACACACACACACACACACACACGCACACATAATCTATATCATACACGACCATTTTCTAACCATTTCTATATAAAACCTAACCTAACCTAACCTAACCTAACCTAACCTAACCTAGATATATTTCGTCAGTTTAACCTTCTGAAATATATTATCATTCCTCCATTGTTATTAAGAAATATATATGTTTTTTTTTTCTCTGGTGTATATTTCATAACTGACGCGCTGAGAAATACAGTTTTCTCCTGTGTGTGTGTGTGTGTGTGTGTGTGTGTGTGTGTGTGTGTGTGTGTGTGCGCAAATAAAAAAGTACAAGAACAAGTAAACAATGATGATGATGGAGAGAGAGAGAGAGAGAGAGAGAGAGAGAGAGAGAGAGAGAGAGAGTAATCAACGTGACGAGAAGCAAGACTCAGGTGGGTGAAGGGGGGTAGGGGGAAGAGGAAGATGAGGGGATAGGTGAGGGGTGGGGGGTGAGGGGGGTGTGGAGGTGATGAAGGAGAGACACAAGGCCGCCTGACCGCTGTAACTCATCAGCCGCTACCGTCACCGCAGCCGCCACCGCCATCTCTAAAATCACTGTCATGACCGCTACCAATTGCCTGCTATCGTAATCCCCGGGAGAGAGAGAGAGAGAGAGAGAGAGAGAGAGAGAGAGAGTACAGCACTATAGATCAACACACGGTGAAAATACCTGACCACAAGTCACACACAATCAGGATATCTTCACCAGGTCACAGGTAACCAACCCCCTTTAATGAACCACCACCACCAGGTAATACCACTATCACCACTACCATTACCACCATCATCACCACTATCACCCCTACCACCATCACAACCACCATCATCACTACCACTATCGTGTACAGAAGTTGTTACCGTGTAGAGCTGGTCAGAAGAACCTTGCCGGGGGGAGGACGAGACCAGGTAAGATGGTAATGAGGTGAGCAACTCTTACCACACCTGTCCTTATTTCATCTTCCACCGCTGATTACAGGTGTTGCCCTCTCACCCCCCCCTTATATTCTCCCGCTGATTACAGGTGTTCCCCTCGTATGGTAACACCTGTATGGTCTATATTGTTCGTTTTGACATTTGTTAATTAGTCAGTTACATGTAGTGGATGTTAATTACAGGTGTGGTCCTCTCAGAACACACCTGTGCTTTATTAAATACCTACTGTTACATCTATTTTAAGTCTACCTGCAACACCTGTGGTTGTGAGTTAAGGTTTGATGTGCATTTGTGTGAGGCTTAATGACATAACACCTGACAAATACACCTGCATAACACCTGGTGGAAATGATCTCTCTCTCTCTCTCTCATTCCTTCACACATCCTTTAACACATTCCTATACACACTCCTACACATTCCTCATACTCTCTTACACACACACACACACACACACCTACACATTCCTACACACACACACACACACACCTACACATTCCTACACACTCTCCCACAAGCTTAGCACAAGGGCAACAAGATCAGGTGTTCAGTACAGGTAAGTTAGGTACAAGGTGAACTTTCGTCTCTCACCCCCCACCCCTGTCTCTCACCCCCCGCACCTGTCTCTCACCCTCACACCTCTCACCCAACCCTGTCTCTCACCGACACCTGTCTCTCACCCTCACACCTGTCTCTCACCCCCACACCTGTCTCTCACCCTCACACCTCTCACCCAACCCTGTCTCTCACCGACACCTGTCTCTCACCCTCACACCTGTCTCTCACCCCCACACCTGTCTCTCACCCTCACACCTGTCTCTCACCCTTACACATGTCTCTCACCCACACCTGTCTCTCACCCTCACACCTGTCTCTCACCCCCCACACCTGTCTCTCACCCTCACACCTGTCTCTCACCCCCCACACCTGTCTCTCACCCTCACACCTGTCTTTCACCCCCACCCCTGTCTCTCACCCCACCCCTGTCTCTCACCCCAACCCTGTCTCTCACCCCCACACCTGTCTCTCACCCCCACACCTGTCTCTCACCCCCACACCTGTCTCTCACCCCCACACCTGTCTCTCACCCCCACACCTGTCTCTCACCCTCACACCTGTCTCTCACCCCAACACCTGTCTCTCACCCACACCTGTCTTTCTCACCTCCACACTACCAGACCATCCCTACCGTTGATTACCGTTGACACCCAAACTACCATTGCCGTTACTACCATTACTCTTGACTACCGTTGTGAACTTCCCTAACTCAACCAGGCCACCCTTACCGTTGATTACCGTTGTGGACGTACCTAGGGCAGCGAGGCCACCGTCAAGAGGGCCGTCATGGGTGGCCGAGCCGTTACTGTTGTTACTGTTAAGGGCGTCGTCCAGGCTGGGGTGGTTACCAGACCCTAAGTGGTAGTTAGGGTTCTCGAAGCTCAACACTCCGTTTTCTGTTGAGATAAAAAGAAGAAATTGATTAGTGGTTTTTTTTGTGGAGGGTAAACAACAACAACAACAACAACAATAATAATAATAATAATAATAATAATAATAATAATAATAATAATAATAATAATAATAATGATGAGAGAGAGAGAGAGAGAGAGAGAGAGAGAGAGAGAAAATAATAAAATATAATAAACAAGAAAGTGACAGGGAAGTAAGTAAGCCTCCAGTGACAGCAAGAGACATGACATGACGTGACATGACAGAGGTGACATACAGACACGTCGAAAGTGAAACCCAGTGACGTCACCTGCAATATTTGAGACAGCCAGACGACAGTGAAAGTGACAGTGATGATCCAAGGTGAAAGTGACAGTGACCCAAGAGTTTTACGTGACAATAAATGACAGAAATGTGAGAAGAAAGATACCAAAAATAGGGAAATTGACTAAAAAATAAAGAAAAATAGGAAAAATAACTAAAATTAATGGGAAAATAGGGAAAATTAACTAAAATAAATGAAAAAAAATATATAATAAAAAAATAACTTAAAATATTTCAATCATAAAAGAAAATAGAACGTAAAAATAAAAATAGCAAATGATAAGACGCAATTTTGGGTCTTATATCTGAAGCGCGTAATACAGTTCCCTCCTCCACGATACATCATTTTTGTCTCATCTCGGAGCTATAAAACGTAAGGTGGAGAACTGTCTGAAGGAGGGTGGAGAACTACTGAAGGAGGGTGGAGAACTACTGAAGGAGGGTGGAGAACTGTCTGAAGGAGGGTGGAGAACTACTGAAGGAGGGTGGAGAACTGTCTGAAGGAGGGTGGAGAACTACTGAAGGAGGGTGGAGAACTACTGAAGGAGGGTGGAGAACTACTGAAGAAGGGTGGAGAACTACTGAAGGAGGGTGGAGAACTACTGAAGGTGGGTGGAGAACTACTGAAGGAGGGTGGAGAACTGTCTGAAGGAGGGTGGAGAACTACTGAAGGAGGGTGGAGAACTGTCTGAAGGAGGGTGGAGAACTGTCTGAAGGAGGGTGGAGAACTACTGAAGGAGGGTGGAGAACTACTGAAGGAGGGTGGAGAACTGTCTGAAGGAGGGTGGAGAACTACTGAAGGAGGGTGGAGAACTGTCTGAAGGAGGGTGGAGAACTACAGAAGGAGGGTGGAGAACTACTGAAGGAGGGTGGAGAACTACTGAAGGAGGGTGGAGAACTGTCTGAAGGAGGGTGGAGAACTACTGAAGGAGGGTGGAGAACTACTGAAGGAGGATGGAGAACTGTCTGAAGGAGGGTGGAGAACTACTGAAGGAGGGTGGAGAACTGTCTGAAGGAGGGTGGAGAACTACTGAAGGAGGATGGAGAACTGTCTGAAGGAGGGTGGAGAACTACTGAAGGAGGGTGGAGAACTGTCTGAAGGAGGGTGGAGAACTACTGAAGAAGGTTGGGGGTGTTTCTTAATAATTCTCTATCGTAAAACTTGGCCCGATAACAGCCTCCTTGTGGTGATTTAGCGGTGAGGGAGTAGATGATAGGAGTGAGGGAGAGAGGGAGGGAGATGGTGTGAGGGAGAGGGAAGGGAAACTCAGGGAGGCAGGGAGAGGAAAAACAGAAAGTACGTAGGTAGGAGAGAAGGAATCGGAGGGAGGAAAGGAGGGACATATAGGGAGAGAAAAGGAGGGAGGTAGGGAAGGAAATTAAGGGAGAGAAGGAGGAAAACACAGGTAAGGGAGGAAGAGTAGGAGGGAGAAAGGGAGGGAAACACAAGTGAGTGAGTGAGGGAGGGAGGGAGGGAAAAAGGGTGGGAGGGAGAGAAACACAGGTAAGGGAGGAAGGGAGAGAGGGAGGGAGGGAGGAAGAGATTGGTCAACTAACTTAAAGGTTCTTCAGTCTTATATAAGGGTTCATTAATCTTGATATCGGTATAAATTTGGTCAAAGCTAGGGATTCCCCGAGGTCGGAGGGGGGGGGGGGGTGGAGGGGTGAGGGAGAAAAAGGGGGGGGTAGTGGGGGGAGGGGGAGGTGAGGGGAGGGAGGCGGACCTTAAGAGGGTCACATATCAAGAGTTCAAAGTTGGCACCCCACACACACACACACACACACACACACACACACACACATGACCCCTAATATGACCTCTTTCAAAAACAGCCAACACCCAACTAATGTGGTCGCCTCCTACAGAAAGAAACCCCATCCATCCATCCATCCATCCATCCACCCATCCATCCATCCATCCCTACAAAACCAAGAAGAAGGACGGAGAGTTGAGGGTGGAGGGGGAGGGCGGAGGGTGGAGGGTTGAGGGTGGAGGGTTGAGGGTGGAGGGCCAGTAGAAGTCAGGTGGTTGTGGGTGGAGGTGAGGGAAGAGGTCGCCCCTGGTCTCCTGACGAGGTATGTGGGCTACTGAAGGTGAACTGGTGGTGGTAAGTGGTGGTGGTAGTAGAGGTAGGTGGTGGTACTGGTAGGTGGTGGTACTGGTAGATGGTGGTACTGGTAGGTGGTGGTACTGGTAGATGGTGGTACTGGTAGGTGGTGGTACTGGTAGGTGGTGGTACTGGTAGATGGTGGTACTGGTAGGTGGTGGTACTGGTAGGTGGTAGTACTGGTAGATGGTGGTACTGGTAGGTGGTGGTACTGGTAGGTGGTGGTACTGGTAGGTGAAAATGGTAGTAGATGACAGATGATTGTGGTAGTGGCGATAAGTAGTGTGGTTAGGCAGTTTCTCTTTGTGTGTGTGTGTGAGAGAGAGAGAGAGAGAGAGAGAGAGAGAGAGAGAGACCCCCGCATTCCACATTAGTGATGGTCTTGACAGTTCACCTCGGGGAAAAAACCCTAAGATAAATTTCCCTCACCAGCAGACTGACTCACTTAAGGTAATTCTCAAATGATCGTAAGTTAAATCCCATAATACCTTACCTTAAAGCCAAGAGAGGAGTTAATTACAGGTGTCAAAGGTAGGGCAGGTGTTAATTATGGGTGATACAAGTGTTGGGACCAAGATAGGTGTTAAATACAGGTGTTCTGGTGGTAATTATAGGTGTCAGAGGTATTAAAAGTAAGACAGATGTTAAATTACAGGTGATACAGATGTTGGTGCCGAGATAGGTGTTAAATACAGGTGTTCTGGTGGTAGTTATAGGTTATATAGGTGTTAAAGGCACGACAGATGATAATTAAACGTAAAACATGTGTTAAAATAAGGTAGAAATTTATTACAGGTGAGACAGGTGTTCGAAGGAAACAGTACAGTTAGAGACACTGTACTCGACCGCCTTCACTTCCTCAACGGTAAAGTCAGGTACCTTTTTTTTTACATCTGGGTGGACTGGGAGTATCTTGGGATCGAACCAGCGAACCTTAGGACGTTAGTCGAGTGTTGTAACCACTTTAGCCTCTGGATTCCATAAATAAATATCACTTTCATTTAACTACCGTGTAAAGTCGTTCATTACCATCTACTGCTCGTAACTACCGTCCATTATACAACCAAACATCCCTCTCTGCCAATCACGGATGAGACTAAAGTACCGTAGCCAATCAGAAGTGTCATCTAGCCATCCAACCAATAAGACTAACACACCGTGACCAATGAGAGAAGGGGGGGGTGGGTGGGGGGGTACTAGCCATCTAACCAATCAGACCAAAACACCGTGACCAATGAGAGAAGGGGGAGTCAAGCCATCCAACCAATTAGAATGAAGTACCATAGCCAATCAAAATCCGCCACGCACCGTAACGAGACGAGGAACTGTCAGGTGAGATAACAACAGGAGACAGGTGAGTTGTTACGCCTATGTTCGTCACAGGGAAGTACACGCAGGACAGTACACGCAGGACAGTACACTCACAAAGGGGGCAAGTACACCCAGATACACTCATTCGCAACAGGAGGCACACACTCACAGCTTAACCACACACCTTTGTACACTTGTCCAGCGGGGTGTAGCGGAAGAATACAGCACTACACCTCCACAACACCTTACGAACAGTCGAGAGAGAGAGAGAGAGAGAGAGAGAGAGAGAGAGAGAGAGAGAGTACAGGTTAACACAAGGGCTGCCGCTACACCTGTAATCATATCTCACGCAGATCTGGCAGGTGAGGTCAGGTGATATGGCAGGCAGGTACATCACGAGTTCTACCAGGACCTGTCTCTGCCAACTTCCTCATCGTCTACCATCACTGCCATTACCTACCGACGCTGCCATCATCATTTGTCGCTGCCAACATTCAAGACATCGATTTCCAACATCCTAATGGCCTCGACTACAACCATACTGGCCTCGACTACCACCATCCCGGCCTCGACTACCACCATCCCGGCCTCGACTACCACCATCCTGGCCTCGACTACCACCATCCCGGCCTCGACTACCACCATCCTGGCCTCGACTACCACCATCCCGGCCTCGACTACCACCATCCCGGCCTCGACTACCACCATCCCGGCCTCGACTACCACCATCCCGGCCTCGACTACCACCATCCCGGCCTCGACTACCACCATCCCGGCCTCGACTACCACCATCCTGGCCTCGACTACCACCATCCCGGCCTCGTGGTCTGATAAGCCGGTTTTAAAAACTTTATCTTGCCGGTAAAGACTTTAAATTACTTGAGACTCCGAGTTCCCCCAACGGTTTTGTTTCCTCCCGGTAGTTGTTGTGAACTAAACCCGGTAAATCCCGGTAGTTTATGTGAACAAAACCGATTCCCGGTAAACAGGTCGGTGTAAACAAAATCGAATCCTTGCGTGAGTAGTGAATGATGATCCGTGAGCTAGTCAGCCAGTCTCTCTCTCTCTCTCTCTCTCTCTCTCTCTCTCTCTCTCGTTAGGTTAGGTTAATTTTTACGTGAAATAAGCTGAGGGGGAGAGAGGGGGGCGAGGGTAGGGGAAGGGATGGTAGGGGAGGTAGGAGGGGGGCGATGAAGGGGAGGAGAGGTGAAAGGGAAAGGAGGGAGGGGAGGGAAAGGAGGGAGGGGTGGAAAAGGAAGGAGGGGAGGAAAAGTAGGGAGGGGAGGGGAGGGGATGATAGGGGAGGTAGGAGGGGGCTATGAAGGGGAGGGGAGGGGAGAGGAGGGGCGAGGAAGACGAGGAGAAGGGAAAGGAGGAAGAGGAGGGAAAGGAGGGAAGGGAAGGGAGGGGAGGGGCGAGAAACGAACCAAACATTCAAACGACCCACAAAATCTTTATCAAACCCAACAATAACAATACCACTATTATTACGAAGGTGTATGGATGACGTCACACCTGGCATATGCAAATTACCTTGTTAACTCAGCCCAACAAAACCCTAAACAAAACAGGTTGACATTTACTAGGCGCAGGAAGACGTAAATAAAGACATAAATAAATAAATGAATGAATAAATGAATAAATAAATAAATGGATACGATTTTTTTAAGTGAGGTCTTATTGGGAGGGTCTGTCTGTCTGTCTGTCTGTCTGTCTGTCTGTGTCTGTCTGTCTGTCTGTCTGTCTGTCTGTCTCTTCCCCTTCCTCCTCCTCTCCCTTTTCTTCCTACATCTACTTTATCCTTCTTCCCCTCCTCTAACTCTCCTCTTCCTCCTCCTCCTCCCAAGACATACATACATACATACATACATACATGCATAAATACATACATAGATACATACATACACGTCACATCTCAAGGAGGAATGGGTCACCGTTACACAACACTGATTTACTGGACATCCTCCCACCCCCTCCCACCCCCCCTCTCTCCCTTCCACTACGTGACCCGGATTTAGCTGACACCTCAATTCCCTACCTTGAGAAATAGGTTAAGATGGAGGCTAAATACAGGTGGTGTTGTGGCGAAATTGGAAAATAGGAAAAGAAACGTAAATGGAATTGGGAAATGGGTAAAAAAATGGTAATATATTTAAGAAATGGGTAATGGAATTGGGAAATGGGTAAAAAAAATGGTAATATACTTAAGAAATGGGTAATGGAATTGGGAAATGGGTAAAAAAATGGTAATATATTTAAGAAATGGGGAATGGAATTGGGAAATGGGTAAAAAAATAGTAATATACTTAAGAAATGGGTAATGGAATTGGGAAATGGGTAAAAAAAATGGTAATATACTTAAGAAATGGGTAATGGAATTGGGAAATGGGTAAAAAAATAGTAATATACTTAAGAAATGGGTAATGGAATTGGGAAATGGGTAAAAAAAAAATGGTAATATATTTAAGAAATGGGTAATGGAATTGGGAAATGGGTAAAAAAAAAATGGTAATATACTTAAGAAATGGGTAATGGAATTGGGAAATGGGTATAGTTCTCAGTGAAATTGGGGAAATAGGGTAAATCTAATTGTTAACTAGTGAAAAAATTAATTGGGAATGAATACAAAATACGTAAATGTAATTGGGGGATTAATGTAAATACGTAAATAAGGATAAATTGTGTAAATCAAATAAAAAAATAAGTCAGTCTGTAAATTATATTGTAAAAAATGGTGTATAACTGTAGATTCGCGCCAGATTGTAAATAAAATTGCGTTCGAATCTAAAATACGCGCGAAAAATAGTGCAAAATGAATGCGAATTTTTGTCCAATAAACAGTCGTAAAAAAAAAATCTACCCGAACGACCAACCAATGAGAGCGTTTAGGTGTGATGACGTCATTAGCATGCTGACTAATGACGTTTATTTACGCCAATCAACCCACCAATGGAAGCAAGTGAGGTGTGATGACGTCATTAATACGTTCATTAATGACGTTTATTTACGAGATTCGGCCAATGAGTGAAGGAAGAAGAAGAATAACAACAACTAAGACGGACAGAGACAGACAGACAGACAGACAGACAGACAGACAGGTATCTCATCAGGTGAAAATGAGAGTGAGGGAGTGACACATTATCTCTCTCTCTCTCTCTCTCTCTCTCTCTCTCTCTCTCTCTCTCTCTCTATAAGACCGTGGGCGTGGGTTGACTGCAAGACCATGGGCGTGGGTGCACTACAAGACCATAGGCGTAGATAGATTACATGACCATGGGCGTGGATGGACTACAAGACCATGGGCGTGGGTGCACTACAAGACCATGGGCGTAGACTGACTCTAAAGACCGTGGGCGTTCATCGGACTCTACAAAAACTGAACTCTAGCTGGAATTTAGAGCACAGAAGAGTTCTAAAAAAAAAAAGAGATCGTAGAGGTGGGTGGAGGTGGGCGTGGGCGGTGACGGGAGGGTTCCAGTTGACCGAGCACATCCCAGTGACAGTGAGAGGGGGAGGGAGAGGGAGGGAGGGGGAGAGGGAGAGGGGAAGGAGGGGGAGAGAGGGAGGGAGGAGAGTGAGGAAAGGTGGCGGTAAAGTAATATTTTATTCACGACGGAGGGAGGGAGAGGTGGGAGAGGGAGAGGGAGAGAGGGAGGGAGAGGGAGAGGGAGGGAGAGGTGTGAGAGGGAGAGAGGGAGGGAGAGGTGTGAGAGGGAGAGAGGGAGAGGGAGGGAGAGGTATGAGAGGGAGAGAGGGAGAGGGAGGGAGAGGTGTGAGAGGGAGGGAGAGGTGTGAGAGGGAGAGAGGGAGAGGGAGGGAGAGGTATGAGAGGGAGAGAGGGAGAGGGAGGGAGAGGTGTGAGAGGGAGAGAGGGAGAGGGAGGGAGGGAGAGGTGTGAGAGAGAGAGAGGGTGGGGGGGGGGGAGTAAGAAGGACGAGTGTTGTGGGGCTATTGTTAAAATATAATTAAACACACACACACACACACACACACACACACACACACACACACACAAGGTCGTACAGGTTCAAATGATGTCACACTGAGCCCACCTGTCTAAATTACTCTCACTCTGTACAGGTGAGAGAGAGAGAGAGAGAGAGAGAGAGAGAGAGAGAGAGAGAGAGAGAGAGAGAGAGAGAGAGAGAGAGAGATCAACACACAATCACTCATCATCATTATTGCAATATCATCGTCCTCGTCATTGCAATTACCACAACCTTGCAAGCATCACCTAGCTACCTCTCATCATCATCATTATCATCATCATCATCATCGTCATTGTCATCATGATTTAGTCCCGAATATCAACCACACCGTAAAATTACCCAATGACGCTGCAAATAAAACTACTACTACTACTACTACTACTACTACTACTACTACTACTGCTGCTGCTAATAATAATAATGAGACGAAAATCAGTTATCACTTAGAGATTTTACAACAGCGATAACAGCAACAATAACAGCAACACTCTCTGGTCTAATAATGATGCCACGGCCGCCTGTATCACAACACCCACCACCTCTCCATCCCTCTCACCACCTCTCCATCCCTCTCACCACCTCTCCCCCACTCTCACCACCTCTCCATCCCTCTCACCACCTCTCCCTCACTCTCACCACCTGTCCATCCCTCTCACCACCTCTCCCTCACTCTCACCACCTCTCCATCCCTCTCACCACCTCTCCATCCCTCTCACCACCTCTCCCTCCCTCTCACCACCTCTCCCTCACTCTCACCACCTCTCCCTCCCTCTCACCACCTCTCCCTCACTCTCACCACCTCTCCACCCCTCTCACCACCTCTCCCTCACTCTCACCACCTCTCCCTCCCTCTCACCACCTCTCCCTCCCTCTCACCACCTTTCCCTCCCTCTCACCACCTCTCCCTCCCTCTCACCACCTCTCCCTCACTCTCACCACCTGTCCAACCCTCTCACCACCTGTCCATCCCTCTCACCACCTCTCCCTCCCTCTCACCACCTCTCCCTCACTCTCACCACCTCTCCATCACACTCACCATACATACATACATACTTTCAAGCACTACTAGCAACAGCCTTATGTATACACCGTCAACATACATACATACATACATACATGGACGTGGTATAAGCAGGGAGGCGGTCACATACACTCTCCCTCCTGACACTATGAATATTGTATGAATAAATAATGCAATTTAAAACCCGGTGCATTGTATATGACACACACACACACACACACACACACACACACACACACACACACACACACACCATTACGTATACACCTTTCGTAATTAGTAGATCCAATTTCCTGTACTTAATTGGCCATTACATGAACCATCGTTTAATAGGTCCGCCGTCCCCTTTAATAGAGTGTAATATCAATTGTAATGGAGACGGCATGAGAAGATATATTAACATAGTGTCTTAGTGAAGGGAATATAGAGAGGGAATATAGAGAGAATATTCGTTTTAATAATGATGATGATGATGATGATGATGATGATGATGATGATAATAATAATGAGACAGACAGACAGACAAGATGAGAAACAGACAGATACAACAGACAGCTACAACAGTCACCAAACACACGAGGAAGATATAACCACCAGTCAGAAATGCTTGAAGTTCCAACAATGTTACCAACAGTTTATACTTGATGCATCCACAGTCTTGTAAAAAGTCAACAACAATAATTTTACCTCAGTTTAATAAGAAAAATCTAAGTAAATCAATAAAAATAAGTAGTTATAAGTATTCATTTAAGTATATAATTATAAAATAGTGAAATATTTTGTAAGTTTCCAATATGGCGAAATTTTTTTTCTTCATTTATTGGGCACTCCCCTACATCCTTGTGTAAGGTGAAGCGTACTAAGTTCATGCTTGCCTTATGTCTCATGAGTTAAGGGCGTAGAAGCCTGAAGAGTCGAGGGCGTAGAAGCCTGAAGAGTCAGTGGTTTATGTCATCAAGTTATTGGAAGCTCCAACAACTTGTCCCTGAATACGAATTCGCAACTTTCGACTTACAGCAGGTACCTACTGTGCTGCTAGGGGAACAGGGACCAAGGGGACTAGGAAGAGTGTCCAAACAACTTCCGCCGGCCCGGGAATCGAACCCGTGACATCTTGTTTGCGAGGCAAGAACGGTACCGCTCTACCACCAGCTCCCCCCCCCCCCCCCCCCACTGTTGTTTATCTCTGGCGGTTCCGTGATTGGCCGCTAGAGGGCAAGAGCTCACCAGGCGGGCGGCTTAGCTGATTCAAGAGACGCTAACCCTCCCTCAACCCTCCTACCAAATACAACCCTTATTACCACCCTAAATTAGGTCGTTTTTAATATTTTTACAAGAGGTGGTTAAAACTCTTATTGTAATGGAGACATAGGTGACAGCAGCGATGGATCTTGGGAGGAGGGGCTTTAAAATGGCGTCACGTCCAGGCGTAAGAATTCACGTCTCTTCAGGAGGGGGAATATTTACCTGGGTATTGTGCGCCTTAAGTGCTTTGTTGGCGCGTAGTTATGGATGCCATCTTTATAATTGAAGGGGTGGGGGGTGGGGTGGAGAGAGAGAGAGAGAGAGAGAGAGAGAGAGAGAGAGAGAACGTTTCCATCACGTCAAACAAACATTAAGATGGACCACACAGGTAAACACTCCTCATTAACATACAGGTGATGGCCGCTTCACGAGGGCGAGGTGGTGGTGGTAGTGGTGTTGTCAAGGGAGTGGTGTTGTCAAGGGGGTGGTGTTGTCAAGGGGGTGGTGTTGTCAAGGGGGTGGTGTTGTCAAGGGGGTGGTGTTGTCAAGGGGGTAGTGTTGTCAAGGGGGTGGTGTTGTCAAGGGGGTGGTGTTGTCAAGGGGATGGTGTTGTCAAAGGGATGGTGTTGTCAAGGGGATGGTGTTGTCAAGGGGATGGTGTTGTCAAGGGGGTGGTGTTGTCAAGGGGATGGTGTTGTCAAGGGGGTGGTGTTGTCAAGGGGATGGTGTTGTCAAGGGGATGGTGTTGTCAAGGGGATGGTGTTGTCAAGGGGGTGGTGTTGTCAAGGGGGTGGTGTCAGTGTTGGCAGGGGAGGGCAAAGAGCGTCGTGATGGCAGTCGGTGTTGTCACTTGACCAGGTGAGAATGAGAGTGCCATATACCTGAGTAAGGGTGCCAACTATGGGTGCCAGAATACGGGTGCCACTCATCAAGCCTGTACTTCCAAACCAGCCAGCAAGCAAGCCAGTCAGCCAACAAGCCAGTCAGCCAACAAGCCAGACAGTTAACCAGACAGCCAGTCAGCCAATCAACCAGCCAGCCAGTCAACCAGTCAGCCAGCCAGTATCATGACTCAAAAAAAATGGTCAAACTAATTTATGGTGACACCTGAAAACACCACCTCTGATGTTGCCACCACACGAGCAATATATTTACCCCCCCCACAAACATTCAACTATTATTATACCCAGCATAAACTAATTCTCCCAGAGGAGGAGGCATATAGAGTTTAATCGGTGTATGTCTGTCAGTCCATCCATCAGAATTTTGGAGAATATTAAAAAAAAAATCCTCACCAGGTAATTTGCATAAACATGGTATGCAAATTAGAATCAAGGTGTGAAGGCCTTTTTTTCCACCTACTAGATACCTTAATTATAATCTAATTAACGTTACCATGGCAACAAATTACCAAACGTGGGAAAAAAATTATCCTATCAGCAATTTAAACCCCACAAAAATACTTTAAATACTTCTATGAGAATTTGTGTGTTAATTTCGATATGAATTCCGCGTTTGGTGAGAATTATTAAATGTTACTTATGTGTGTTTAAGATTATAATTGGCAAGGCTAGTGGTGCTATTATACTCAGGGCTAGTAGTGCTATTATACTCAGGGCTAGTGGTGCTATTATACTCAGGGCTAGTAGTGCTATTATACTCAGGGCTAGTAGTGCTATTATACTCAGGGCTAGTGGTGCTATTGTACTCAGGGCTAGTGGTGCTATTATACTCAGGGCTAGTGGTGCTATTATACTCAGGGCTAGTGGTGCTATTATACTCAGGGCTAGTGGTGCTATTGTACTCAGGGCTAGTGGTGCTATTATACTCGGGGCTAGTGGTGCTATTATACTCAGGGCTAGTAGTGCTATTATACTCAGGGCTAGTAGTGCTATTATACTCAGGGCTAGTGGTGCTATTATACTCAGGGCTAGTGGTGCTATTGTACTCAGGGCTAGTGGTGCTATTATACTCGGGGCTAGTGGTGCTATTATACTCAGGGCTAGTAGTGCTATTATACTCAGGGCTAGTAGTGCTATTATACTCAGGGCTAGTAGCATTGCAATATATATACTCACGAAATATTTATCACCTTAATATATTTACAAGAACACTCAAAGATTAAAATAAACTCAAGTCTATATAAAAAACAACAAAACATAAAACAAACAAAACTGAACAAACAAACAAAAATAAACAAACAAACAAAAATAAACAAACAAACAAAAATCGTAAAAATCCCGCGTCGACAACCCTGTCATCCCGGGACCAGCTGACTCGGATAAATAAACAAACCATTAAATTTTGCGCGCCATAATTTTTCCCGCGCATTTTGGATGTTTATGTAAGTGGGAGTGTGTGTATGTGCGTGTGTCGGCTTGTTGTGCCTTTTGTTGCGGGTAAATTGCATTCAAACTGTCATGGAGATTAGAAGAGGAAGGGGAGGAGGGGGAGAGGAGGGGAGAGGAGGGGAGAGGAGGGGGGAATGAGCTTGCGAGGTTAATTGCTTGGGTGAGTTGACTTGTTGTTGTTGTGTTAGTTATGTGTGTATGTGTGTGTGTTGGTGTGTGTGTGTGTGTGTGTGTGTGTTATTGTCCAGTCTTCCTGTAATTATTATACCTGTAACTCTATCTCACTGAAGCTATATTTAACTTGTACCTGTCTGTATTTAATGTAACCTTACCTGTAATTTAAATATGACACACCTGTAATTTAAACTATAACTATACCTGCATCTTAATAACCTGTATCGATACCTGTACTTAATTGCACCTATATCTTCTCCCCTTCCTCCTTCAAGCATCGACACACACACACACACACACACACACACACACACACTCTCTCTCTCTCTCTCTCTCTCTCTCTCTACCGGAACCAATCTGCTGCATCATTCCCCACTAACATACTTTCTTCACATTTAACACAAACATCACGTAGCATCGAACCCACGTGCTGGGGGTGTAACAGCGAAACCCAACACCCCCTCAGCCAACGCTTAAGCCAAGGGATTACTCAAACTCACACAAAAGGGGTTTTAACACAGCCTATACTAACTTAACTAATTCACTAAATCATTATCCGACCTCTAACTGCCTGCTTCATTAAGGTGAGCATAGTGGTGTGTTTTGTCCCGGGGTAATGATGAGGGAAGGAGTCATCATCATCATCATCATCATCATCATCACCATCATCATCATCATCATCATCACCATCGTCATCATCATCATCATTATTATTAGTAGTAGTATTACCATCATCATCATCATCATTACAAACAAACACACGAGATTGTTTACATCTGCCAGATACAATTAACCTCAATTTCACCTGTCCTGACCTCACCTGCCCTGACCTCACCTGCCCTAACAAACAAGTAAATCTCTTGGCAAATTACTACTAAATATACCTGACCATTTAACCCAAAGTAGGTGAGGGGGAGGTGAGAGGGGTGGTAATTATCCAGGTGAGTGGGGGCTCGCTTGGGGGTCGTTTACCTGGGAAGGTGATTTAATGAGATGCAAAATTCAATTAATGTGTGTGTGTGTGTGTGTGTGTTCATTTTAATACACACACACACACACACACACACACACACATACGGACGAAAACAACAGCACATCATCAATAACTTACAATACTTTTAATGCACTCAAACATCACTTAAATACTTACACACACACACACTTATAAACACTGAACCACTTACAAAAGACACTTAAACACAACCAAGGTATATTAACATCTACTTAAACACCCCCCCCCCTCCCGAAATACTTGCATATATAAACTTAATACACAATCATACAGCAATAATACACACATACATACACTTAAACACTTAGAAAAACCACTTAAAACTTATAAAACACTACCAAGGGACATGAATCACTGCCCAAACACCTCTCTCATACTTAACACTTACAAGTACTTAACACGAGGGTCATAATACCATCACACAAAACTACTTTAAAACGCGTTAAAAAAACATTATACTGCCCCTCCCCCTCACCTTCCCTTCCTCACCCCCCCCCATCAACCCCCCTCCCTTAACCCCTACCTACCTCCTCCTCCTACCTCAACCACCACCTCCCTATCCCCTCCCCCTCACCTTCCCTTCCTCACCCCTCCCCCCCATCAACCCCCCCTCCCTTAACCCCTACCTACCTCCTCCTCCTACCTCAACCACCACCTCCCTATCCCCACCCCCCTTAACCCCTTTCCTCCCTCCCCCCTGCACCTGTAAGTTCTCTTTTATCACAACAAACTGCCCATTACGGTCCTCTTAGTGGCGCTGTTCCACTGAGTTTCATTATGGGGCACCTGGTGATGATGGCGCGGGGAGCGGGGGGGGGGGGGGAGAGGAGGAGGGGAAGATGAAGGAATGGAGAGGGACAAGGAAGAGGAGGAGGAGGAGGAGGAGGGGGAGGGGGAGGAGGGAGCAGGGGGAGGGGGAGGAGGAGGAGGAGGAGGAGGAGGAGGAGGAGGAGGAGGGGAGGAGGAGGAGGAAGTAAATCGTGATGGTGCTAGTGGTAATGGAAATGGTGGTTGAGACAGTGATAGTGGTAGTTATGGTAGTGGTGGTAGGAGTAGTGATAGTAGAGTCGTGGTAGAGACTGTGGTTAATGACCTCATCTGACCCCCAACAAACCACATTCCCTACAGGTCAACACAAAAAGATAAAAATATTCTAATACACTTGTATGTATGTATGTATGTATGTATGTATGTATGTACTATGTATGTATATGGTAGTACAGGTGTATGCCACTTATGATATCGTCCCACAGGTAAGGAGGTACAGGTGTGATTCATACAGGTGAAACGGGGACTAATTAACAGACCTGAGCTAAATGCCAACCAGGTAATCTGCTGTTAGTTGAATCAGCTGAGCGAATGTCAACAATTATAAATGGTTTTTGGAGAGAGAGAGAGAGAGAGAGAGAGAGAGAGAGAGAGAGAGAGAGAGAGAGAGAGAGAGAGAGAGAGAGAGAGAGAGAGAGAGAGATTCGACTTAACCATCTCCTAATATACTGAATCTCATACATACATACATACATACATACATACATAACAGGTAAACAGAGACAGACACACACACACACACACCTCCCACGCCCCATACAGGTAACCCATTGTTTATAATTAACAGGTAGGGTACACTATAACGGGGCGTCAGCTCATGTCAACACAAGTCAGCTGATTTACCTGTCAACGTCCCCTGCACACACCTGTTCGCTCTTAATTACCACGACCTTCTCAATGTTAGAGTCCCCCCTTCCCCCCCTCCCTCACCGCCATTCAGGGAGAGAGGAGGGGAAGGGGGGGGTGAGGAGGAGGAAGGGGAAGGAAGAGGGGATATATATGGTTGTGTGTCTGTCTGTCGTAGTACTGAGTTGAGAACATAAATTACCATAACTATTTTTTTTGTCGCCTTGTCCAGAATAATGAGAGAGAGAGAGAGAGAGAGAGAGAGAGAGAGAGAGAGAGAGAGAGAGAGAGAGAGAGAGGATAACGAAGATAAAGCAAGGAGGAAGGGAGAGAAGGAGGAAGGAAGGTAAGGAAGAAGGGAGGTAAGGAAAAAGGGAGGGAGACTTGAAGGAATGTGGGAGGGAATTCTCAGGGCGCCTTTGTTCAGGAAGGGAGATGATGACCTCTCTGCTGACCCCTGAGACTGACCTTACCCTAGTCTGGGTTTCATGACGTCACGAGGTCAAGCTGACGTCATAGGTTAAGGGGAGAGAGAGAGAGAGAGAGAGAGAGAGAGAGAGAGAGAGAGAGAGAGAGAGAGAGAGAGAGAGAGAGAGTACTGTAGTTGTTTCTATACCTGTACCACCACCACCACCACCACCACTACCACCACCACCACCACTACAACAACTACCACCACTACTACTACAACCACCACCCCCTGACAAACCTCCCACTACCTGTGCCAAAAAAATAGTCCCTAATATAACCCCCACTCCCTGTGCCGGGTCAGGTCAGGTCAAACTACAGTAGAGGTCAACCCGGGATTACGTGTCACCAGCTAATCCCTAATCCACCAAAAAGAGGGATTAGGGATATGCGGATTAAGTGAAAGGCAAATCGATAATCTTACGAAGCCACAGCGGGATTAGGCGAGCAGGTAAGGGGGTTAGCTAATGAGGCGTAATACACTTTTAGTCTAACAATAACAAATGATTGGATGTATGAATGTATGAAGTAATGTATTAATGTATGAATGGATGAAGCAATGTATTAATGTATGAAGTAATGTATTAATGTATGAAGTAATGTATGCATGAATATCTTAGGAATTACAGGATATACATTTGAACCCAGAAATACCAAGATTTTCAACTCCAAATACCGGGAACTGAAGCCAAATCACCGGGAACTGAACCCAGTAAATAAACCGGTTATTCCAACACTCAGACAAGACAACTTTATTCAACCGGGAGAAATATTTCTTCACGTGACCCCCCCCCCCCCCCCGCAGTGCCTGAGGTCATACAGGTGGTGGCACTGACCTGGGCGCGCCTGCATAACCTGGCTGGGGTCAGGTCAGGTTAATGGCATGGGAGGACCTGTCAGTCTGTCTCTCGCTCTTGGCAGGGGATGTGGAGAGAGAGAGAGAGAGAGAGAGAGGCTGCCACATATTTGAAGGCACTCCCCTGGCACTGACTAGCACCGCCGGTCACCATATAAGCAGACAATGACCTCCTAACCGGTCAAGCAGGTAAGTAGGTGATCACTCAAGGTACACACGAGGGTACAGGTACAGAACTCCACATAAAGGGTACAGACTACACACAGGTGGGTTAATTAGTTACAGGTATACAGGTTGTTACAGGTACAGTTTTACACACAGGTACAAGGGTTACAGAACTACAGGTAGATACAGGTATAGATACACAGGTAAAGAGATACAGGTAGATACAAAAAGCTACAGGTAAGGGATAGATACAGGAGCTACAGGTACAATAACACACCTGTAATTAACGTACAGCCCCTGGATTTGAGGTGAGGAGAGAAGTGAGGAAAGAGGTGAGGAGAGAAGTGAGGAAAGAGGTGAGGAGAGAGGAGAGGTGGGAGGAGAGAGGAGAGGTGAGGAGAGAGGAGAGGTGGGAGGAGAGAGGTGAGGAGTGGTGAGGAGAGAGGAGAGGTGAGGAGAGAGGAGAGGTGGGAGGAGAGAGGTGAGGAAAGAGGTGAGGAGAGGTGAGGAGAGAGAGGAGAGGTGAGGAGAGAGAGGAGAGGTGGGAGGAGAGAGGTGACGAGAGAGGATAGGTGGGAGGAGAGAGGTGACGAGAGAGGATAGGTGGGAGGAGAGAGGTGAGGAAAGAGGTGAGGAGTGGTGATGAGAGAGGTGAGGAGAGAGGAGAGATGAGGAGAGAGGTGAGGTGACGAGAGAGGAGAGGTGGGAGGAGAGAGGTGAGGAAAGAGGTGAGGAGTGGTGATGAGAGAGGTGAGGAGAGAGGAGAGATGAGGAGAGAGGTGAGGTGACGAGAGAGGAGAGGTGGGAGGAGAGAGGTGAGGAAAGAGGTGAGGAAAGAGGTGAGGAGTGGTGAGGAGAGAGGAGAGATGAGGAGAGAGGTGAGGTGACGAGAGAGGAGAGGTGGGAGGAGAGAGGTGAGGAAAGAGGTGAGGAGTGGTGATGAGAGAGGTGAGGAGAGAGGAGAGATGAGGAGAGAGGAGAGATGAGGAGAGAGGTGAGGTGACGAGAGAGGAGAGGTGGGAGAAGAGAGGTGAGGAAAGAGGTGAGGAGTGGTGATGAGAGAGGTGAGGAGAGAGGAGAGATGAGGAGAGAGGTGAGGTGACGAGAGAGGATAGGTGGGAGGAGAGAGGTGAGGAAAGAGGTGAGGAGTGGTGACGAGAGAGGAGAGGTGGGAGGAGAGAGGAGAGAGGAGAGGAGTGGTGATGTCGACATACCTGGAACACTTGACTGGATCTCACCTGGCTAACTCACCTTGATCATCTACCTGGAGAAGCTAACTAGTAAAGACACCTCACTAATGTCACCTACTAGCAAACACACCTAAGCCACCTACTAGCAAAGACTACCTCACTAAAGCCACCTACTAGTTGATACCTCACTAAAGTCACCTACTAGCAAAGACTATCTCACTAAAGCCACCTACTAGCAAAGACTATCTCACTAAAGCCACCTACTAGCAAAGACACCTAAGCCATCTACTAGCAAAGACACCTCACTAAGCCACCTACTAGCAAAGACACCTAAGCCATCTACTAGCAAAGACTATCTCACTAAAGCCACCTACTAGCAAAGACACCTAAGCCATCTACTAGCAAAGACACCTCACTAAGCCACCTACTAGCAAAGACACCTAAGCCATCTACTAGCAAAGACACCTCACTAAGCCACCTACTAGCAAAGACACCTAAGCCATCTACTAGCAAAGACTATCTCACTAAAGCCACCTACTAGCAAAGACACCTAAGCCATCTACTAGCAAAGACACCTCACTAAGCCACCTACTAGCAAAGACACCTCACTAAGCCACCTACTAGCAAAGACACCTCACTAAGCCACCTACTAGCAAAGACACCTCACTAGGCCACCTACTAGCAAAGGGGGGTTAAGTCATCGTATTCAAAAGGGTTCAAATCATCGTACTCAAGGGGCTAAGTCAATGTACTCAAGATATAAAGGGCAAGTCATTTAAAGGCATTAGGGGTGACTTTAAGGGGACAAGTTAAAGGGAAAGGGTCACAGGGAACCTAAAATGAGGGGGGAGGGAGCATATTACTTAAAGGGAGAAGTCCCTTTAAGGTACAGGAGGGGGAGGGGTGTGTGTTTAAAGGGACGAGTCATTTAAAGGGGATACAACAAAGGGGTCGTCTGTAAGTGTGTGTGTGTGTGTGTGTGTGTGTCATGTACGTTATCTGTACTCAACATGTGTGCTGTACTGTACTCAAAACACAGTACTCAACATTAGTACTCAACCTACCAGAACCACCACAACCATCACCACACCGTACCAAACATCACAGGTGAAGCACTCCTTAATTGCAACGTATCTGGTGATTACCTGTACTAATTACACCCACTCCTACCCTATGTACTAAAACCTGTACACCATTACATTTTATGGTGGGTCTATGGTGGTAATGGTGCAGCGTTAACCATGGTGACCTGTTCGTCACTTTCCACTATTTTTACGTTTTAATTGAGAGAATTTTTGTGGCATAATAATAATAATAATAATAATAATAATAATAAATCCACAGGTGGTATCAGGGGCCCACAGGTGGTATCAGGGGCCCACAGGTGGCATCAGGGGCCCACAGGTGGTATCAGGGGCCCACAGGTGGTATCAGGAGCCCACAGGTGGTACCAGGGGTCCACAGATGGTATCAGGGGCCCATAGGTGGTATCAGGGGCCTACAGGTGGTATCAGGGGCCCACAGCTGGTGATCGATAGAGTCAGCTGGTGCTATGAGGGGTGTCAGGCCAACGTCAGCAGGGTGGTTGGTTGTCATGGCAACATCTCCCTTCCTTCCCTTCTCTCGCCTCCACCCACTCACCTACACCCACCCTCCTCCACCCACTCTCCTCCACCCACCCAACCACATAGCTAATCCTCTTCCGTTCACCACAAGCACTAGTTTCCTCCACCCATCCACCAAGGCTCTTCCACCCGGTATACATACATACATACATACATACATACATATATCATTATTATTATTATTATTATCAGCAAAACCGACCAACATCAAACGACCAAAAATTCCCTGAAAAAAATTTACAACCATAAACCACTCGAGTCATCACTATTAAACCGAACAGGGCGATAAAACACGTCACTAAACCCGCGACAACTAAACCACCAATGATCTAGGAGGGAGAAGGGCGCTCGCTGTCACCCATCGAGCCTGGAAATGAATGGTGAACGTTTAAAAAAATCCAGAGGCAGAAGGTCGGTAGCCGTTCCTCCCTCCCTCCGTTCTTTTTTTGTTTATATTTTGTTTTCATGTCGCGTTTATTTATTTTTCTTATATTTTCTCGTCTTTTTACAATATTCTATCTTCTTCCTCCTTCTTTCTATTTTCATTCTAATGTTTTATTGGAGTCTTCTTATTGCCTCTGTTTATATATGCTTTCTTGGGGTTTCATTCGTCTAGACTTATTTCTGGCGTTTGTTAATTCTCTCTTTCTCTCTCTTCTTAACTACTTACGTTTCTTCTTCTGTGTAATAAGGCCTTAACTGCTTGTTTTAATAATAGCTATTCTCTTCTCACCTTGTGCACTGTGTGTAATTATCCTCCTCCTCCTCCTCTTCTTCCTCCTCGTTTTAAAAGCTTAAATTATTTCAGTTATTAGCACCTATTTTCTCTTCCTCCTGTTCACTTTGTCTTCTTGTACTTCTTCTCCTTCTCTTTTACGTGTCTCAATGGCTTTATCATCGTCTTCATTATGTCTTGGTTATTTCACTGTTTCCCATTACTGAAATCTATATACCAGATCGTCATTTGTTTCCTAAACCTTTGATAAGAGAATCCAACACTGCTAACTCTTATGAATCATCTTTATCTATATTTTCAAGAGGATTTAATGCTTTTAACTGTGATACCCGATCGTCTTTTGTTTTCTGATCGTGTCTATGATTTTGAAAACGATCCAGAACTACTTTTATCTATATTTTTAAAAAGGATTTAATACTTTTTATGCTAATACCCGACCGCTTTTTGTTTTCTGATCGTGTTTATGAATTTTAAAAGGGACCCAGTTACTTGTATCTATATTTTTAAGAGGATTTAATACTCTTTACTCTAATACCCTATTGTCTTTTGTTTTATGATCGTATTTATGATTTTAAAAGGAATCCAAGAGTCTTATTTCACATGCCTGATCGCCAATAATACGATTCCGACAAATTACTGATGAAATATCGTCACAGAAGAAGATGTTATCATTTTCTTAAGTCATAGACGAATGAATACAACACCACAAGACAGGTACCTTCGTTACCTTCCACCTGTCACACCTCGGTCGAGTAGTGGTGTTTAATACTCTATGAATGAGATCGAATTTCAAGAGGAGAATCCAAAATGGCAGTAAAATGAGAATAAACGAAAGAAAGCTTCAGATTAAAGAGGCCGTGATAGGGGTTTAAAGTTCACGCCAACACAAGCACACGCATACACGCAAGCACACGTAAGTTAATTACCAAAACATAACCCCATAATACCAGAGATCCTAAGCTATTCAAACGTCTGTAGGTCGTTGATAAAGGATCGGAATTTGTTCTAGAGAGGATTAGATCACCTACAATCCGCCGTGAGTGGGATCGGGTGGGTGGGTGGGCGCGGCTCACCTGTCGGAGGCGTTTACACCTGGGGAGGCGAGTGACTTGATGCGTTCACTCCACCTGTGTCTGGTGTACTGTTGTAGTAGTAGTAGTAGTAGTAGTAGGAGTAGTAGATGTGACTGATAAACACATATTAAAAGTATTATAAGGTGGCGATGGGGGGTAGCGGTGAGGGGGTGGTGGTGAGGGGGTGGTGGTGAGGGGGTAGCGGTGAGGGGGTGGTGGTGAGGGGGGTGGTGGTGAGGGGCTAATGTGGTGAGGGGATAGTGATGGTGAGGAGGTGGTGGCAGAAGAGAGGGAAGTGGGGGAATAGGGGGGTTAAAATTAGTGGCGTGCGCCCCTGAACCACCTCGGTAGTGGCTCAATCATAGTAATTACTAGCGAGTGTGGTACTCCTCCCCCCCCCCTCCACCAAGGACCTCTGCCACCACCACCACCACCACTACTACTACTACTACTACTACTACTACTACCGCTGCTACCACCATAAACACTTTCACTACCACCATTACCACCACTACCACCACTACTACCACCACCACAACTACTACTATCACCACTACAACCAAAATAACGAACCATCATACACACACACACACACACACACACACACACACACAAACACACACACACACACACACACACACACCACACACACACACACACACACACACACACACACACACACACACACTTTCAAACGCCGCGACAATTTTTTTTTCCAGTAAACACAACAACGACACATTTTCCATCCTGGGGAAAGCACAACTGTAGCAACGTGTTAATATTCTTGGATTTTCCCCCTTTTTTCCCCTTTTTCTGGGAGGGGGAGAGGGGGAGGGGAGAGGGGTAGAGGGGAGAGGGGCAGGGGGAGGGGAGAGGGGTAGGGAAGGGGAGAGGGGTAGAGGGAAGGGGAGAAAGGGGAGGGGAGAGGGGTAGGGGGGAGGGGAGAAAGGGGAGGGGAGGGGGGGGATCGTGAGGAAGAGAAGGATGATGGAGAGGAAAGGAGGGTGTGAAGGAAGGAAGGAAGGAAGGAAGGAAGGAAGAATGATGAAAATTACAGACTGTCTCACTTAAACCACCACACTGAAACACAAAAAAAACCAAGATGGCGTCAATATTCCACCGAGACTCTAGTGCATTCTATTATTTTTCAATCAAGCAATTCCCTTTCCATCCGGTTTTCCGTTCCATCGAGTTTCCTCTCCCTTCCATCTCCTCCCTTCCATCTCCTCCCTTCCCTCTCCTCCCTTCCCTCTCCTCCCTTCCATCTCCTCCCTTCCCTCTCCTCCCTTCCATCTCCTCCCTTCCCTCTCCTCCCTTCCATCT
The DNA here is from genome assembly GCA_958450375.1 of Homarus gammarus. Lineage (NCBI taxonomy): Eukaryota > Metazoa > Arthropoda > Malacostraca > Decapoda > Nephropidae > Homarus > Homarus gammarus. The sequence continues at coordinate 5,508,743 of CAUDMG010000372.1, forward strand.
CCTCCCTTCCCTCTCCTCCCTTCCATCTCCTCCCTTCCATCTCCTCCCTTTCATCTCCTCCCTTCCCTCTCCTCTCTTCCATCTCCTCCCTTCCCTCTCCTCCCTTCCCTCTCCTCCCTTCCATCTCCTCCCTTCCATCTCCTCCCTTCCCTCTTCTCCCTTCCATCTCCTCCCTTCCCTCTCCTCCCTTCCATCTCCTCCCTTCCATCTCCTCCCTTCCCTCTCCTCCCTTCCATCTCCTCCCTTCTCTCTCCTCCCTTCCATCTCCTCCCTTCCATCTCCTCCCTTCCATCTCCTCCCTTCCCTCTCCTCCCTTCCATCTCCTCCCTCCCTCTCCCCCTTCCATCTCCTCCCTTCCATCTCCTCCCTTTCCATTCAGGGCGGTTCAATCCACCAATTACTCCCTAGACCTGTCTCTCTCCCTTCTCCCTTTCCCTCCCTTCTTTCTTCTCTCCCTGGTATAGTACGCTCCCTTTTCCTCACTCAACACACTCAAACCGCATTCCGTACACTCAAAACGCATCTCCGCACACTCAAAACGCACTCAACACACTCAAAACGCACTCCACACACTTAAAACGCACTCAACACACTCAAAACGCACTCAACACACTCAAAACGCACTCAACACACTCAAGCGTTTACCTCAATATTTGGCCATTAAGATTCAGTGTAAGAGTCAAAAGTCACCACACGTGTTCAATACCGGATCGAAATTTATTGTATTGAGAGTAACTAGTGCGTAATGAGAGGTGAGGGGTGGGGGGGTGAGGGGGGGGTGGGGGGGTGAGGAGGGGTGAGGGGTGAGGAGGGGTGGGGGGTGAGGAGGGTGGGGTGGGGGGTGGGGGGTGAGGAGGGGTGGGGGGTGAGGGGTGTGGAGGGGTGGGGGGGTGAGGGGTGAGGAGGGGTGGGGGTGAGGAGGGGTGGGGGTGAGGAGGGGTGAGGGGGTGAGGAGGGGTGGGGGGTGAGGGGTGAGGAGGGGTGGGGGGTGAGGAGGGGTGAGGGGTGAGGAGGGGTGGGGGGGTGAGGGGGGGGGGTGAGGGGTGAGGAGGGGTGGGGGTGAGGAGGGGTGGGGGTGAGGAGGGGTGAGGGGTGAGGAGGGGTGAGGGGTGAGGGTGGGTGGGGGGTGAGGGGTGAGGAGGGGTGGGGGTGAGGGGGGTGAGGAGGGTGTGAGGGGGGGTGAGGGGGGTGTGAGGGGGGGTGAGGGGGAAGGGTTAGGGGTTGATGCCTTTCTCTAGATGGTGTGTGTGTGTGTGTGTGCGTGTGTGTGTGTGTGTGCGTGTGTGTGTGTGTTGGTCTCTTATCTACCACAATTCCTCACCTTAAACTACCACAATCATCACCATCTCCATAAACACTCACCTCCAACTACCATCACAACCACAATTCATCATATACTACCACAATCACCAGGATCTACCACAATTACTCACTCCAAACAACCACAATTGATCACCATCTACCACAACAACCACCATCTATCACACTCACCTACCCATGGACTTTCCAGATCGGTATTCCCCCACCCACGCCCACAACACGCCTTGTTCCACGCCCACAGGCCATAGAGTTCCGCATACCACTACCTCCCACGCCCACACACACACACACACACACTCACTCGCATCACGCCCACGCCCTGAGAGAGAGAGAGAGAGAGAGAGAGACCTGTATATAATGTCTCCTATTTTTCCCCATAGTTACATATTCACCACGTCATCAACCACGTCATCAACCACGTCATCACCACGTCATCAACCACGCCATCACCACGTCATCAACCACGTCATCACCACGTCACTTACCTGTAAACAAGAGAGAAAAACACGTTAATAAAACATAAACATTACAAACAAATAAACAAAAAAAATACAAAAAAATCCATCAAATTATTAATAAAGAGAAAGAAAGAAAGAAAGAAAGAAAGAAAGAAGGAAAGAAAGAAAGAAAGAAGGAAAGAAAGAAAGAAAGAAGGAAAGAAAGAAGGAAAGAAAGAAAGAAAGAAGGAAAGAAAGAAAGAAAGAAAGAAGAAAGAAAGAAGGAAAGAAAGAAAGAAAGAAGGAAAGAAAGAAAGAAAGAAAGAAAGAAAGAAGGAAGAAAGAAAGAAGGAAAGAAAGAAAGAAAGGAAAGAAAGAAAGAAAGAAAGAAAGAAAGAAAGAAAGAAGAAAGAAGAAAGAAGAAAGAAAGAAAGAAAGAAAGAAGGAAAGAAAGAAAGAAGGAAAGAAAGAAAGAAGGAAAGAAAGAAAGAAAGAAAGAAAGAAGGAAAGAAAGAAAGAAAGAAGGAAAGAAGGAAAGAAAGAAGGAAGAAAGAAAGAAAGAAAGAAGGAAAGAAGAAAGAAAGAAGAAAGAAAGAAGGAAAGAAAGAAGGAAAGAAGGAAAGAAAGAAAGAAAGAAGGAAAGAAAGAAAGAAAGAAGGAAAGAAAGAAGGAAAGAAAGAAAGAAAGAAGGAAAGAAGGAAAGAAAGAAAGAAGGAAAGAAAGAAAGAAAGAAAGAAAGAAGGAAAGAAGGAAAGAAAAAAAGACAGATAGATAGATAGATAGATAAAGACAATAAATTACTTCCATAATCAACTAAAAAATAAGTTTTAAAAAATTATAATAAAAATACGTAAAATTTATTAAAACATAAGTTGATTAAAAAATTGGGTGGGCATAATTATGACCCTGAGGGCATATGAGTGGGGCATATCTTCCTCCCCTCCCCCCCCCCACACACATACCTGCCCTACCCTGTTACCTGTAGTGGAGGGGGAAAGTGGTGTACCCTCAAGTTCCTCAACCCCCCACACTGACTAGCTGGCAACCCCCATGGAGAGGAGGTGGTGGTGACCAACTAGTGATTTTCTCAGACAATATTTCTAGGGTAGTGTTGGGTTGGGTTAGGTTAGGTTGGGTTGGGTTAGGTTAGGTTGGGTTAGGTTGGGTTGGGTTAGGTTAGGTTGGGTTAGGTTAGGTTGGGTTGGGTTAGGTTAGGTTGGGTTGGGTTAGGTTAGGTTGGGTTGGGTTAGGTTAGGTTGGGTTAGATTAGGTTGGGTTAGGTTAGGTAAGGTTAGGTCTCTCCACCAGTATATTGGATGAAAGGTCTCAAGATTGCATGTATCCCCTTGAGAAATTATCACTCTCTCACACTCTCTCTTTCTCTCTTTCTCTCTCTCTCTCTCTCTCTCTCACGCAGACAGACAGACAGACAGACAGACCAATACGCCAACCACAACAAATTACGTCAACTCTGAGCGTAACAGACTGACCAATCGTGGCCAATTATGACGGTGACATCATATGTATTTACCTCCTGATTGGCCAATTCCTGACCACCACACCGCAGAACAACCAACATACGCTTGTGTGTGTGTGTGTGTGTGTGTGTGTGTGTGTGTGTGTGTGTAAAACCGACACTATTAAAATCCTCCTGTAAAAAACAAATTGTAAAAAAAAATAATAATAATAATAATAATAAAAATAAATCACTTTGTTGACACCCAAACTATTAATATTTTTTCCCAGTCAAAATCGTAAATCACGGCAGCTACACCAACTAATTTACATATTTTTTTTTTTTTTTTTTACACAACAGTTCATTTACGACACAAAAGGCTGGTGGTGGTGGTAATGGTGGTTGTTGTTGTTGTTGTTGTTTTAATATCAGCTGTTCAAAGGGAAAATTATAATTGAGATGAAACATTTTATTTTCTCTCTCTCTCTCTCTCTCTCTCTCTCTCTCTCTCTCTCTCTCTCTCTCGTTACGTGTTCAAGACGTGTATTTGGTTTGTTTTATCCAATCGGGTGTCTGTCACAGGGGGGGGGGGGGTGGGGGAAAGGAGGGGAGAGGGTGTGAGGTGGAGGGGGAAGGGGGATCAGGGGGAGGGGGGGAGGGGGAGATAGGGGGAGGGGGAGATAGGGGGAGGGGGAATTAGGAGGAGAGAGGGGGTATGAGGTTGAAGGGAGGCAGGGGGAGGATATGAGGTCGAGGGAGGCGTCAGGGGGAGGGGGGAAGTCAGGGGGAGTCAGGGGGGAAAGACAGCACCTTATGACCAACGACGCATGACAAATCTGGTTAGGTTCCGCTGTGCTGACACCCTGTGCTGACTCCTTGGGCTGACTCCTCCCTCACTGTCAGCAGGAACAACCTATCGTCAGTGAGTGTGTGTATGTATGTATGTATGTATGTATGTATGTATGTATGAATGACACACACACACACACACACACACACACACACACACACACACACACACACACATCAAGAAAATACAACATACACCTACAATATACAACTCCCCCAAATTAGTACAAAATACAACATACACCTATTTACATCTCATTACAGGAAGACAACGCTTACTGTAACTCTTATAGGAATACAGTAGTTATTATTTACATTATTTACAAGTCATTTACAGCAAAGATTCATTTACATATAATTTCGTCTTTTTATAAATTTGGGTGTGTGGGTGGGGGGGGAGGGTTGGGGGGTGGGGGGGGTGTTTGTGTGGGTGGGAACTGTGATGCATGCGTGAGGCAGAAGAAGGCGTGTGTGGACGCAGGTGTGGGCGTGGACGGTGGTGGTGGGCGTAGGCAAGAACACCAGCCAGACCATATACGGACAGATGAACAAATTATTCTCTCCCCCCCCTCCACCTCCTCACCCCTCCGGACCCCTCCTCTCCCCTCCCCTACGGTCGAGCAGGACACGTGATTTGGATCTTAATTAAAGGTAAGTCCAGCCTCCCTCCCCCTCCCTTTTAAGGTATGAGATGATGACTAAACGCCTCCCCAAAATGACTTAATTTAACACACACACACACACACACACACACACACACACACACACACACACACACACACATAGCGGGAGTTTACTTGAGTCACCCTAGAAAAAAATAGATGACTTTTTTTTAATACACTTGAGCCTTTAACTTCCTGTCAACGGTACAGGTGTATAGAGAGAGAGAGAGAGAGAGAGAGAGAGAGAGAGAGAGAGAGAGAGAGAGAGAGAGAGAGAGAGAGAGAGAGAGAGAGACTTTCTTCCTCTAAACAATACCAGCGTTAAAATCGATCTGAAAGCTGAAAGTTGGAGACACTTAACCCGCCACAGTTTGAGTGCCTGAATGGACTTGATCTCTCGACCCTCTTTTGGCAGTGTTGGAGGCCCTCACACACACACACACACACACACACACACCCTCCAGGTAGAGAAGAGAAAAGGAAAGCTAGTTGTTGTTGTGAGAGAAAATGTAGTGCGGGTGGCCTCCTTCAACGGGGGTAAGGGTGAGGTAAAACACGGAAGTACCCGCCCAGGGGGAAGTGACGGTAGGGGTAGACTACTGCTGCTGCTACTACTACTACGACTACTACGACTATTATTGTTACTACTGTACTACTATTACTGCACTGTGATATGTAAACACACACACACACACACACACACACACACACTCTGTATGTGTATATTTTATGTGTGTATGTTGCGTGCATGATTTTTGTGTGTACGTATATCTGCGTACATGCATGTGCGTGTGTGTGAATTTCAGAAGGTAATCCCCAACATTCACACACCCTCTTAACACCCCCCCCCCCCCCCCACACGAACCACGGGGCTGATCTTCTTGAAAATTAACCCAAATTACATTAGGAGGTCAGGTCAGGTCACGATGAGTCATAATAGATGCGTTTAAGACAAAGAATTAGTGTTGATTGCGTTAGTTCCTCGTTTATTCCCTCGTTCCCACTTCCCGTTTTCTGTGGATTATATTTCGTATTCCTACTTTCTAGAAAATGAGTTTATATACTGTGTGTGTGTGTGTGTGTGTGTGTGTGTGTGTATTACCAAACTACTGTCATATGAACCCCCACCACGTGACAGCTCTCAATCATATGACAGGTAGGAACAGATCAAGGTGCGGCAGACGTGACTATCATAAGCTTGTCTTGCTGCCATTACCCTTCGTGTCGTGAAGTGTCGTAACAGGAAACACCAAAAAAAAAAAAAAGTCGGGAAATTTTGTTAAGTGAATTCAGAAACTCAGTGAGGATTAGGTGTTTAGATAACTGTCATGGCGTCGAAATTGGTCTGAGACTGTAGTTAAGATGATGATGATGATGACGATGATGATGATAATACTTTCCAGACACAACACCCCCCTTACTTCCCCCTACATACATACATACATACACCCCCCCACACACACCTGAATCACCCTAAACAACACAGGTAAGTACGTGTTTATTTTTATCGTAAGTCAAGATGTGAGAATGACCTCTAGTGGCTGGCTTAAGGTAAAACGATGGTGAGAAATGGTGGAAATTTTATGCCGGGACTGTAGATTAATTAGATACGTTCATTTAGCAGTTTTTAGTGTGGGGGTGGGTGGGGGGGTGGGGGGGGGCAGTGGATGTATGTGTGTGAGTGAGTGAGTGACAGGAGGAAAGTGAGTGAATGAATGAGTACGTCAGTGAGTAAATAACAACAACAACAACAAAAACAATAACACTAACAGCTCCCCCCCCCCAAAAAAAAAAAAAATAAATAAAAAAAAATAAAATAAAAATACACAAAACAGAAGAAACACCTTTATTTTCCCTTTACAAACCACACATCCATTAACCTCGAATACTTCCTTCCGACACAAACTGCAACATTGCAACATTTCTCGCCACATTCCTAAAACATTTCTGCAGGGTTCAAATTGCATTTATAAAACTTTCTTCAATTTGCAACAGGATCAAGTTTTCATAATGGTGGTTGGTGGATTATTTTTTTTTCATTCCTTAATTGAATTTTTTTTGCAACATTTAATTATTTTTGCAACATTTTAATAATTTTTGCAACATTTTATTAATATTGCAACATTTTTTTTTTACATTTTTGCAACATTTTAATAATTTTTGCAACATTTTATTAATATTGCAACATTTTTTTTTTACATTTTTGCAACATTTTAATAATTTTTGCAACATTTTATTAATATTGCAACATTTTTTTTTTACATTTTTGCAACATTTTAATAATTTTTGCAACATTTTCAGCCTTTCTTCTGTTTCACTTTAAAGATATGAAAAAAATCTTCCTGGGTCTTCCTCTTCCTTAATCCTCCTCTTCCTCCTCCTCCTCTTCCTCCTCTCTCCCCTCCACCTCCCCTACCACCACCCACTCCCCTCCACCCAGCATTACATCACCACCCACAACACCACCGTGACCACCATCCACCCATTCCCTCCCCCCTCCTGCCCCCCCCCCCCATCCCTCCATCAAGACAGTCAACTTCTTGCTTTTTATGGAGACGCAAGCAGGCAGGCAAGCACGCACTCACTCACGCACGCACGCACATCCTCCTCATCCCTCTTCCCACCCACACACACACACACACACACAAGCAAAGTTCACTGAATGGTGGTTTGTCTTTCTGACTCGTGCTTAAGACAGTCATAATATGTGTGTGTGTGTGTGTGTGTGTCTTCTCCCACAAAACTCCACTTTATTGTCTACCCCCCCCCACCACGCATATCAAGACAGGTATGGAGAATGTGAACAGGTGTGGGAATTACGTCATATGACAGGTATATAGACCATCAACAAACAGGTGTAAAGTGCAGGTATCTAGACAGGTGTGGAGTCGAGCGTTGTTTACAGGTATGGCGGAAGAACATAAGTGGCCGAGTCGTAACACACACACACTCTCTCTCTCTCTCTCTCTCTCTCTCTCTCTCTCTCTCTCTCTCTCTCTCTCTCTCTCTCTCTCTCTCTCTCTCTCCCAGGTGTTTTAACCCCTTTAGGGACGATAATTTGAGCTATTAACTTGAAAGGGTTACAGTCATCGTCTTGAAGCAAATTACAGGTAAATTGAAGGTGTTTGGATCTGTCTTCTTCTTCTTCTTCTTCTTCTTCTTTATTCTTGTTTATTATTTATTTATTTAACCCTTTACATGTTTTAGCCACGTGTGTGTGTGTGTGTGTGTGTGTGTGTGTGTAATGGCGGCCAACATAACATACAACAGTGAGATAATGGTGCCAGTATTTTCTGTTAGTGAGGCGATATTGTGCTCAGAGGAAGGCAGTGCGTGGGTGAGGGGGAGGAGAGGGAGGGGGGGAGGGGGGAGAGAGAGAGGGAGGGAGGGAAGGAGGGGAGAGAAAAATTACATTACTTTAGTATTTAATTAAGGTCGGGGCGTGGTTATTTGTGAGGAGGAGGAGGATAGGAGTAGTAGGTCAGGCGGGGTAGAGTGGAGGGGGGAGGGGGGAGGGGGGCTGGGTTGACCTAAAAGAGGAGTGGGGATACTGTCAGGATGGAGGGGGGGGGGGACCAGACTTGGATTGGGGGAGTTAACTTGGGGAGGGAAGGGGAGGGGAGAGAGAGGGATGAAGGAGGGAACAAAGGTGGGGAGGGAAGGAGGGGGAGAGGGGGAAGGGAGGGATGAGAAGGGATGAAGGTATAGGTAGAGAGGGTTCAGGGTGGAGGAGTGGGGAGTTCAAAGTGGGTAGGGGAAGGGGGAGGGTTAGGGGGAAAAGGGGGGGTCAGGTGGGGAGGCCAGGGGGAAGGGGGGTCAGGTGGGGAGAGGGGGGGTCAGGTGGGGAGAGGGGGGTCAGGTGGGGAGGCCAGGGGGAAGGGGGTCAGGGGGAGGGCCAGGGGGAGGGTCAGGAGGGTCAGAGAGAGCCACACAGCATCCAGGTCGCGGCACTAAGAGGCTCAACTGAGGGGAGTAATCAAGAGGTGTTTAGCTACAAAGAGTCCAAGTGCAGACGTGAATCAGGACGGTCTCTTGGGAGGAGGAGGAGGAAGAGGAAGAGTGGGAGGAGGAAGAGTGGGAGGAGGAGGAGGAAGACAGTCACAGATATTCGTCACCCTTGGTCTGGCAGTCATCCAGGTGTAGCAGATGCAACACCTGTCTCCAGTGATGTGTGGTGACAGATGACTCGAACCCATTGTCTCCAGGCAAGTGTCAAGGGGTAGTACAGGTGTGCAAGGGTTATTACAGGTGTGCATGGGTTATTACAGGTGTGCATGGGTTATTACAGGTGTGCATGGGTTATTACAGGTGTGCATGGGTTATTACAGGTGTGCAGGGGCTTAATACAGATGTCCAGACGTAATAAATCAAGTGAAAAAGCAGACAAGAGGGTGAAATAAGCAGACAGAGTGAAATAAGCAGACAGGAGGGTGGAGGTAAGCAAACACAGCGTGAAGGCCAGAGCTAATCACCAACACCTTGCTATAAACTACTGTAATAGGTAGTAATGAGGGGCCCACTGCCTCAGAGGTGACCTTGTTTGGGGGGGGGGGGGGGTACAGGGGCACTTACAGGAGGGTAGAGGGCGGGGGTTACAGTGCCACTTTCAGTCAAGGTACAGTGACATTACAAGGGAGGGTACAGGGCGGAGGGTACAGTGCCACTTACAGTCAGGGTACAGTGGCATTACAAGAGAGGGTACAGTGCCACTTACAGTCAAGGTACAGTGACACTACCTAAGGTACAGTGGCACTACAAGAGAAGGTACAGTGCGGATACAGTATACTTCGGTACCCAAGGAGGCAGCATGGCCGGTACTGCTCTCGACTGACATCACTTCACTTTAGGTACCCATTTACAGCTGGGTGGACTGGGGGCGCCCGGGGATCGAACCAACGATCCCCCAGAACAAGAGGCGAGCGCTGTAGCCACTTGATCCAGTGTGGGGGAGAGATAGGTGACGTGGGGAGGGGGGTGATAGGTGACGTGGGGAGGGGGGGGGGGGAGATACAGGTAGGGAGAGGAGACAAAGGTAGGGTGAGAAATTTCAAGGTGAGGAAGATGGTAGGAGGTCATCTCCGTCACACACCTGGGAGAAAGGGGCCACGGAGACCACGCCAAGGAGACCCAGGGGGCTGGACCATGAGGGGGCTGGACCACGGAGGGACTAGACGATGAGCTTGATGAACGTATTTATAGGTACAACTCAAATCACACACACACACACACACACACACACACACACACACACACACAGGAGACAGGACCCGTTAGAGACGAATTCCACATACGTAACATATACAATAAGACAATGGCATTAATACTTACTAGTGCATTGATCCTCTCTCTCTCTCTCTCTCTCTCTCTCTCTCTCTCTCTCTCTCTCTCTCTCTCTCACCTGGGACCATTGATAGGCCAGGTGATGTAACAGGAAGATATCAGTAGTGAGGGGGAAGGAAGGAGGGGAGGGGGTGATTTCCTACCATCCCTCTCCCCCCCCTACGACCCCCACTTCCCCTCGCCACAATTTTCCCCTCTCTTTAATTCACCCCTCCATCCCCTCTCTCCACCTCTTCTCTCACAACCTCACTCCATTTCCCCCTCCCTTCCCCCCTTTCCCTCAACTCACCCCCTCACCCCCTCACCATCCATTACACCCTTACTCTACTCTTAACACTTCGCCTTCCCCATCACCTCCCCCCCCTTCACACGCCCCCTCATCCCCTCCCACGCCCCCCACACCCCCCGATGGAAGACACCCCCCTCACCCCCCCTCCTCACACTTACACAGTCGTTAATTATGGTTCACGTAATTTTCGGGTGCGTCTATTACGTAAGGAAATAGATAGATGGATAGATAGATAGACATTAAACCCCTTTACTGTGAACAACCCTCAAGGTTCTTCTTATGCCTGAACCTTCGTGAACCAGGTGTCAGTGTACCGGGGTCCTCTCGCGCGCACACACACACACACACACACACACACACATACATACATACACACATACATACATATACACACACACATACACACACATGTTCACAGGTACACAGAGACAAGTTCACGGACACACACATACATACATACATACATACATGAACACCTGCACCTTAGGACCGACATACACACGGAGTCCTTCACCTTAGGACGAGGACAAAGGTTGAGAACGACAAGAGAGTCCTTCACCTCTGTGTACTGCGGAGGGGCATGATGATCCTACACAAAGGTATCCTACAGAGGTGATGGTTAGGTTAGGTTAGGTTAAAGGTCATTGGCAAAGGTGTCTCACAAAGGTGCTTAGCTAAGGTTGGGTTAGGTTAGGTTGGGTTGGGTTGGGTTGGGTTAGGTTAGGTTAGGTTAGGTTGGGTTGGGTTAGGTTAGGTTGGGTTAGGTTGGGTTAGGTTAGGTTGGGTTAGGTTAGGTTGGGTTGGGTTGGGTTAGGTTGGGTTAGGTTGGGTTGGGTTAGGTTGGGTTGGGTTGGGTTAGGTTGGGTTGGGTTAGGTTGGGTTGGGTAAAAAGTGTCGTCGGAATTTGTCTCAAGGATTTATCGTGAGTTAATGATGAAAAATGTTAAAAGAATTGAAATTTATCTCATATTTGAGTTTTTTCTTTAATTATCTCTATTTTCTTCTTCTTCTATTGCTCTTGTCTATCTCTTCCTTCTCCACCTCTTCTTCCTTTCGCCCTTCTGTAACCTCCGTCCTCCTCCTCTTATTCTTCTTCCATCTTTCACTCTCTTTTCCTCTGCCTTACAAACTCATCTTCTTCCTCTCCTCCTCCTTCCTCTCCTCCTCCTCATCATCATAATTTTCTATGTTCTTCCTTCCCTCTCCCTCCCTCCGTTCCCTCACCTCCTGCCTTTCCCATCCTCCACCACCCCTCACCTCCCCTCCCCCCCCCTCACCTCCCCCCCACTTCCGGTGCTGAGGTTACCTGTCGACATACAAGTCCTTACCACCACCACCAGGTAGGTCTCTCTCTCTCTCTCTCTCTCTCTCTCTCTCTCTCTCTCTCTCTCTCTCTCTCTCTCTCTTACAGGTACGAGTACAAATACAGGTAAAGATGCAAGTATAATAGGTACAGGTAGTTACAGGTAATTACAGGTACAGGTATTACAGGTAGTTACAGGTCTTTCAGGTACAGGTAATTTAGTCTCGCAAAACCACTCTTCAACTGACCTGTGTGGCAATAAAACAACATACTGCCATTCCGCCTAGGCACTCTCCCTGGCGCTATGCTGAGTGCCTCTGACTCACTTATCCGATAAAAGCCCGGCATTATCCGGTTATAATCCGGTTAAAGGGCCCACCGGCTGTCGTTTACTCATCCGATCAACCTCGCTTTCCTGATCTCTGACGGCTGTTGCAATCTGGTAACGATTAAGAATGCAACAGTGTGTGTGTGTGTGTGTGTGTGTGTAAGAGAAAGAGGACAAAAAGCATCAACCAGCAAGCCAGCCAGCCAGCCAATCAGCAAGCCAGCCAATCAACAACCCAACCACCCAGCCAATGAAAAAGCCAGCCAGCCAGCCAATCAAAAAGCCAGCCAGCCAGATGCTCCCGGTCAAGCCAGGTAAGGGAGGCCGTTATATGAGACAGGTAGAACCGTCCTCAGGTAGGTGACCGTGACCCTGTCCACCCCCTCACCCCCTACCCTCAATCTCTGCCCACTCTCCTCCAACCCCCTCCCATCCAACCCCCCCTCTACCCTCCACCATCCAACCCCCCTCAACCACAACCATTCCTGACCCCCCCACAAGCCAGCCTCTCCCTCCCCCCCTCCATGGCCAACCGGATGTGCCCCTCCTCCTCATATCATCCCCCCCTTCACCCCCCCCCCCAGAATGATTTAGGTACGTGTTGTCATACATGATAAGAGATGACACGTCGACCCTACCTGGCTCTTTCGTATAGGTAAGCGCACACAGGTAAAGTAGTTTGGTAATTAGTTAATGTCTCAGGTGTGAAATGTTTGTAGAAGAATAGTGGTTGGTTGATTGGTGGTAGAGGAGGAGGGTGGTGGTTGTGGTAGAGGAGGGTGGTGGTTGTGGTGGTGGTAGTAGTTGTGGTGGTGGTGGTAGTGGTGGTGGTGGTGGTAGTGGCGGTGGTAATAGTGGGGGGTAGTGGTGGTGATGGTGGTGGTGGTGGTGGTAGTGGTTGTGGTGGTGGTAGTAGTTGTTGTGGTGGTGGTAGTGGTGGTGGTGGTGATAGTGGTGGTGGTAGTAGTTGTGGTGGTGGTGGTGGTAGTAGTGGTGATGGTGGTAGTGGTAGTAGTTTTCGTTGGGATGGTGGTAGTGATGGCAATAGTGTTGGTGGTAGGAACAGAAGTGATGGTGGTAATAGGAAAGAGCAGTGATGGTGGTAGTAGTGGTAGTGATGGTGATAATAGTGGTGATGGTGATAGTGGTAGTCATTATAACATAACACTAATAACACAAGAGAAGAATCTATTAGTATTTATTATCACCATTTAACCCGGATTCAGTGCGACCTTCCCCCCACTTTCTGACAACCTTCCTCTCCCCTCACCCCCCCCCCCTCTTCTCTCCCCCCCCCTCACCTCTCACTTCCTCTTCCCCCACCTACCCCCCCTTCCCCCCTCCCTACCCTCCCCCTCCCCCAAAACAACCGCATTAGCACGTGTCATCATCAGCCTCTTTCCCCCTCCCCCCTCATGCCCCCCCCTTTCTCCCCCTCACCCCCCTCCTCCCCCCTCACTACCTGACAGTCTTCATTCAGTAAAGTCACTGTGATTTAAAGTTGCAACACACACACACACACACACACACACACACACACACACCTGTCTATCTTTCCTTCATTGTCTATTCAATCATCTATCCATCTACCTTCCAATGTATGTATATGTATGTATGTATGTATGTATGTATGTATGTATGTATGTAATCAACCATCTATCTATCTGTCTATCTGTCTGTCTGTCAGTTTATCTATTTGTTTACACACAGAGGCGGTGTGAATCAGCTGTTCCCACCATCGCAACAACAACATACCTGAGGCAGGTAATTGGCCAACACACACAGGTAAAGGATATTGGTACACCTGGAATTAAGTAAGACGAGGAGGAAGAGGAAGAGGGAAAGGAGAAGGAGGAGAGGAAGAGGGGGGAAGAAGAGGGGGGAAGAGGAGAGGGAGAAGAGGAGAGGGAGGAACTGGGAAAATGGGGAAGGGAGAGTAGGAGGGAATGAGGGATGAAAGGGAACTAGGAAAGGGTAGGAGGAAAATGAAGAAGAAGAGGGAGAAGTAGGAGGGTAAGAGGGAGGAAACGGGGAAATAGCTGGAAGAATCTAGGAAAAGAAGTGGAAAGGTCAGGAGAGAGAATGGGGAATATAGAAGACAAGAAGAGGGACAGAGAGGAGGAAGGAGGGAGAGAAGAGAGAGAAGGAGAGAGAGAAGAGGGAGAGGAGAGAGAGAAGGAGGAAAGGGAGAAGGAGAGAAGGGAAGGAGGAGGAGGAGGATTGGGGTATGAGGTATCCAGGGAGGGAGAGGGATAAGGACGAAGGGAGGAGGGATAAGGACGAAGGGAGGGAGGGAGGGAGGGAGGGAGGGAGGGAGGGAACGTGAGAGAAAGGGGGGGAGGGAGGAAGCGTGTTATATATATACTGTATATATATATCAATGATGACCTCGCTTACCTGAAGGGGGTTCACACTAAGCCGGACGGACACACGGACGAACAGAGGAACGACACGACACACGATCGACACGACACGACACGATAGACAACACGACATGATATTACATACGATACACAAAGCTACACGACATACGATACGATATGACACGACACGACACGTCCTCACACCCACCAGTACCCTCTAACACCCACATGAAGGAGTGCCCCTACATCGCCAGGGCCTCTCCTGTAGTAGCACCTACAGTATACCTGACGATGTAAAGCTCCTTCATTGTCTTTCCCTCCATCAGTACCTCCTCTTCCTCTTCCTCCCTCTACTCTTCCTACCTATTATTCTCCTCTTCCTCTTGTCCCCTTCCTCATTCTTCTCTCCCACGAAGGAACATTCCCAACAAACAATCCTTCCCTCCTTCAGTACCCACCTGACGAACGAAGGAAGGAGGAGGGAAGTATTTGTCTTGACCCCCCTCCTTCAGTACCCACCTGACGAACGAAGGAAGGAGGAGGGAAGTACTTGTCTTGACCCCCCTCCTTCACCCCCTCCTTCAGTACCCACCTGACGAAGAATCAAATTAGGAAAGAAATTTTATCTCCTCCCCCAGATAGGAATGTTTCCGGCTGGGCTATCCCGTCCTGGAGTACCTGTCTGACGGGGCAGGTGAGGGCAGTACCGGGTTCATAATAGGGGGAGGGGGGGAAGGGGAAGGGGGGAGGGGAGGGCAAGGGGGGAGTGGGGTTAGAGTGTCTTGTAACTGTGATGCTGTTGAGGGGAGGGGAGGAGGGGGGGAAGAGGAGGAGGTAAGAAGTTAAGAAAGAAGAAGGAAGGGGTGGAGGAAGAAGAGGAGAAGGAGGAGGAAGAAGAAGAGGAGAAGAAGAAGAGGAGCAGGAGGAGGAAGAAGAAAGAGGAGAAGGAGGAAGAAGAGAAGTAGAAAGAAGGAAGAAATATATGAGTGGATTAATTTCTCTTTCAATTACATTTTCATTCACAAACATCAAATTTTTCCCTTAAATAAATAAATAAATAAATAAATAATAATTAACTCAACTGGTACTAGATAAAAGTAGTTGTTGTTGTTGGTGGTGGTGGTGGTGATAGTGGTTGTTGTTGTTGGTGGTGGTGGTAGTGAAAGTGTTTGGTGGTGGTGGTGGTGGTGATAGTGGTTGTTGTTGGTGGTGGTGGTGATAGTGGTTGTTGTTGGTGGTGGTAGTGAAAGTGTTTGGTGGTGGTGGTGGTGGTTATTGTTGTTGTTTGTGGCCAATTTAATGTCGTTGTTGTTGTTATTATTATTGTTGTTGATTTTCATGCCTGGTCGAGAAGAGTGAGAGACTGGGTACGTGTGAGCATCCTTCCCCCTCTTCCCCCCTCCCTCCCTTCCCCCTCCCCCCCTCCCCCCACAGGAAGGGTTGGCATAAAAACAATGACGTGGTTGGACCCGGAATTGACGTGTGATATATGATCCTGGAATTGAACATGGCGGTGGTGCAGGATAGGACATGATGGTGGTGGTGCACGGCAGGATAGGACATGGTGGTGGTGGGGCATGGCAGGATAGGACATGATGGTGGTGCTGGTGTACGGCAGGATAGGACATGGTGGTGGTGGTGGTGCACGGCAGGATAGGACATGATGGTGGTGGTGGTGCACGGCAGGATAGGACATGGTGGTGGTGGTGCATAGCAGGAGGTGATGAAGGTGGTGGTGGTGAATGGCAGGATATGATGGTGGTATTGCATGACAGGATATGTTGCACCTAAGAGCATGCTACATCTCCAGTAGTAGGATAGTTAGAATGAGTCTGGTAGCAGAGGAAGAATAATTAGGTGCAGCAGGAAACAGGTGGAGGAGGAGAAGCAGGAGACTGTAGAAGGAGCAGCAGCAGCAGGCATAAGTAAAAGTAACACCAGGAAGCAGTAGCAGAAGGAGCAGTAGAAGGAAAAGTAGCAAGTCGTAGCAGAGACAGCAGAAGGCAGTCGAAGGAACAGGAACAAGCAGTAGCAGCAGAAGGGACAGTAGCAGAAGCAGCAGCAGTGAGAGCCCCGCCCCCCACCTCATCAAAACCGGTCCTCTCCCCTCCTGCACCCTCAGGTAACCCGACACACACCTGGACGACGGTGGAGGGGGGGGGGGAAGAAGGGGTAAGGGAGGAGGAAAGGAGTGAGGTGGGGGAATGAGTTGGGGAGTGAGGATTCAGGCCAGCCACCCACACCCCCCTCCCCCCTCCTCAATGACCCTCACACTTGACCCTGCAGGAGGGACCCAAGTGGCCTGACGGAGAACTGGAGACAAGAGAGGAGAGGGGGGGGGCGGAGGTTAGTTCCGGTGGCTACGTCATCAAGAGTCCTACTGTAACCATTCTCCCCCAGCAGACTGTAATGTTCCTGTAACTAATATATCACGTTCTGAACCCCCCCCCCCCCCAACACGCTGTAACCTCACTGTAACTCTTTTATAACAGGTAATACCCTCCCTACAGGTACAAAATCCTCAACCCTCTCAGGTGTAACAAGACTGTAACGCTCCTGTAGCCAACAGTACCTTCTTCTGTACCATAACCTAAACCCTCCTAGAGACTGTAACATACTGTACCCAAGTAGTTTCTTGTAGTTTTGGGTACAGTTTTACTCGTATTGTGTTTACGAATACAGTTTTTTTTTACTTATTTGTGTACAAGTTTGTTTACAATATCTATCAGGAGTTTTATTTATTTACAGTATGTGTTTACAGTTTAACCTGCCATCAGTCACGAGGTAGAGGTGTGTGTAGAGGTAAGAGGAGGGGTGACCTCACTCGCCCTCAGGCTCTCACTACCAGGCAGAGGTTACCTGTCTGACACACCTGAATGACTCCACCCGTTACCTGTGTGACTCACTTGTCGTACCTTGTGGTGATGACGTAACCACCTCACCTGCTCATTACCACCCATACCTCTACCCATTACCAGCCATACCCCCACCCATTACTACCCAACCTCCACCCATCACCCATTACTACCATCTCTTAACGCCATTACCATCCTACCTCCACCCACGCTTCCACATCATCAATCTCCCCCCCCCCCTCGTCTTCCACCCCTCCCCTTCCTCAACCCCTTCCCTTCATCCACTCCTTCCCTTCCTCCACCCCTCCCCTTCCACCCCCCTCCTCCACCCCCCTCCTCCACTCCTTCCCTTCCTCCATCTCTCCCCTTCCTCCACCCCTCCCCTTCCACCCCCCTCCTCCACCCCTTCCCTTCCTCCACTCCTTCCCTTCCTCCATCTCTCCCCTTCCTCCCCCTCTTCCACCCCCCCTATTCCACCCCCAACACATCTCCTGTAACTTTACTGTAAAATAACGGAAAAACAGAGACCTCCAGGATGGCGAGGGGGTGGGAGGGGGAGGGAGGAAGGGGTGGGAGGGGGAAAGAGGAAGGGGGGGAGCTGCAGTAGAAGGTAGAGATTGGCGGAATTTGGAGATGAGAAGGGGAGCTTATTAGAGGGAGTGGGGAGGAGGTAGGCGAGGGGGGAGAGGGAAGGGGGTGGGGATGCGGATGTCAGGTAATTCCCCCACACCTGTTGACCTTAGGACTTCCTAAGCACCTGGACGAGTCAGGTCCCCCCCATCACAGGGTGAGTCAGGCCCCCGTACAAGTCAATTACGTAAACACACACACACAGGTAAGGCTGGTGAGAACATCTTCCCACAAACACCTCTCTCTCTCTCTCTCTCTCTCTCTCTCTCTCTCTCTCTCTCGCCACACTGTCGAACCAAACGGAAAACAAAAAATAAAAAAAATAATAATAACAAATAAACTTAAAAATAAACAAAACAATAAATTGATCTTTTACAGTTATGGAGAGGACAGAGACAGACAGACAGACAGACAGACACGCTGACAGCCATACTAAACCACCCATGGGAATAATAAGACCAATAACAGCTGCTGCAGGAGGAGTAACAGCACAAGACAGCCAGGCCAGCAACACCCTCCTCACCTGCAGCTGTCTAGGTCAGCGGGTCAGTCCTTCCTACCTATCTCTCTCCCTCACTCACTCATTCACTTCCTACCTCTCTCTCTCCCTCTCTCTCTCACTCTTGCCTTACCTCCATTTATTTTCCCTCCTCTCCCTCCCTCGTCTCTACCGTTCCTCCATCATTCTTCCCTCACCTTCCCTTCCTCTCTCCCTCCCTAGCCCCCCCCCATACCTCCCTCCCATGCTAACCCCTACCTTTCCTCCTTCCACCCACTCTCCATTCATCTCTCCTTCTCTCCCAACCCACACCCCCCTCCCCCACCCCCCCCCCTTCCTCCCTCTCTCCAGCGTGGGTTCGCCCTACAGCTGTTATCTCACGTTCCGTCGTGTACATATATAAGACCGCTGTGTTCCTCCTGCTGTTACCGCTGCCACGTCTCAGCCAATTAACCCACTTCCCACTACCTCCCTCCCCCAGCAGCGCCCCCGGCAGTAGACCATCACAAAACACACACACACACACACACACACACACACACAGGTAAGGAAGGTGGGAGACGGGTGGTAAGAGGGAGGGAAAAAGAGGAAGGGCAGGTGTGTGTGTGTGAAGGAGACAGATGGGACAGGTGTGTGAGGGAGACAGATATGGCAGGTGTGGGGCGATGGTTGGGAGAGAGGTGAGGAGGGGGAGGAGGAAGATATGAGGGGGAGGGGGGGGGGGGGAAGGACAGGTGTGTGAGACAGCAGTTAAGATGGTGGTGCCCCAGATAGTAATTACCTCTCTTCCTCCTCCTCCTCCTACTCTTCCTCCTCCTCCTCCTCTTCCTCCTCCAACCCCCTCTCTCTTAACCTTTATTATTGGGAGCTATACCTAACCTAACCTAACCTAACCTAACCCTAACCTAACCCGTGGGATCAGAATAACAAACCCGAGTCCAGTTCTAAATCCGAGACCTAAAACGAAACACCTGACAATTAACACACCTGGTAATTAATTAAGACGTTCAGGTGTGTGTGTGTGTGTGTCCACCTCTCACACACACACACACACACACACACACCGGATATGCCCAGTTCTTTGTCTGGGTATTGCCATGTGCCCGTCCGTTCGTCCATTAGTCTGTCTGTCTTCCACGCCAACCTACTACCCGAAAATCCACCTCATCCACGTCCTAATCCACACAAAACCACACGCCTATTCACCACTGCACGCCCATTTACCACACACGCCCACCAACCACATCCAGTTCCCACGCCCATAGCCACAGCTGAGACCATTGTTGACGAGACGGGAAAAAAAGGCGATCTCTCTCTCTCTCTCTCTCTCTCTCTCTCTCTCTCTCTCTCTCTCTCTTACTACCCGTTAACAGATGACCTCCTTACCGTTGATCTGTTAACCTACGGTACCTCATATCACCCTCCCTTCCCCCTACGCTTCTCTACGCATCTCTACGCACCTCTACGCATCCCTACGCACCTCTCTTCACCATAAACTCAATTGCATCTAACCATCGGCTACGCCCGGTCGTTAAATGCCTCTAAGGGCCTAGTTCAATAATTAAGTTTTGGGGCTGTACTGTTAACGGAGCCAACGGTAGTGAGGGGAGGTGCCGTTTACCGTTGTTTATGATGTGTAGGAAGAGAGAGAGAGAGAGAGAGAGTAAATTAACCTGAGGTAAAAGACTGTTGGCTGTATGTATGTATGTATGTATGTATGTATATCACCCTCCAGCATCGTACACATCATTCTCAACTCACAGTAGAAATTGAAAGTGAAAGTCATCCTCATCTCAACTTCCGACCCACACCGATCAACCATTGCATAACCTAACCTAACCCAACCCAAACTAACCTAACCCTGAATTAAGAGAACAAATGTAATGAAAGCTGTAATGTGACACGGAACAAGACAGGGCGTCGCTAGAACATAACTCGAGAAGGTGTTATTAATTACGGGTTGTGTTGTGGTGTTGCGTCATTTACATCCGGGTCGTGTTATGGGAGGAGCCTCATTTCACACCTTATTCCTGTCACCTTATTCACCTGATTGAGACAGACAGACAGACAGACAAACAGACAAACAGACAGGTATGCTTATTAAACCTACCTATGTCGAAAAAAAATTAAAAATAAATAAATAAATAATAATAATAATAATAATAATAATAATAATAATAACAATAACAGTTCTCAAGATGTTATAACTTAGAAGTGTCAGCAAAAAGTGTTCATAAGTGTTCACCTCCTGAGCCTGACATTTAACACACACACACACACACACACACACACAGAGGGAACCAAGGACAGGTGAAGATCGGCCAAATTAACTGTTCTTTGTTTAGATACCTGTTGTTATTATTGTTATTGTTGTTATTGTTATTGTTGTTATTGTTATTGTTGATATTGTTATTGTTGTTGCTATTGTTGAGGTTATTCTTGTTTATTATTATTATTATTATTATCATCACGCCCTCAATCCCCTCACTCCCCCCCCCTCCCTCCTCACCCCTCCTTACACCCCTCTCTCCCTTACACCCTACCCCTGACTCCTCCTCACACCTCACCTCCTTACTCTCCCTCACACCTCCACACCTTCACTCTCCCTTACACCCTTACCCCTTCATTCCCCACCCCTATCACGCTCCACCCTTCCCCCCCACCCCCCCTCCCCTCCCCCCTCTCTTCACCCCCTCCCCCACCTTAACAGGAAACTCATATTGTGTGTTAGTATATATTGTTCGCCCGACACAACGCCAGGCGGAACAATGCAAGTGATGCAACGCCAGTCACGTCGACACCACGATTACAATGTGAACTGTAGCACTGTGGGGGTGATGGTGACATGATCTGATGATGGTGAAGTGAAGGTGAGGGAATGGGGGAGTGATGGTGATAAGGTGGTGGTGAGGTGATGGTGATGTGATGGTGATGTGATGGTGATGTAATGGTGATAAGGTGATGGTGGTGTTGAGGGAGGTGATGTACCCCTGTAGGTGATGGTGACATCTGATGGTGATAATGAGGGTAACAAAGGTATGGTGACAAAGGTAATGGTGAGCCTATAGTGACTCGTTACATTCTCACATCAAAACAGTGACAACTTGCAACAATGTGACACTATGAGAGAGAGAGAGAGAGAGAGAGAGAGAGAGAGAGAGAGAGAGAGAGAGAGAGAGAGAAAAAATAAATTGAGGCAGATAATCTCCCCTTAACTTACCATCTACCCTCCCTTAATTCTCCCTTAACCATCCCTTACCTTCACCCTTAACCACCCTTGGTTCACCCTTAACTTGTCCTTAACCCCCTCCTCCCCCCCCCCACCCCCGTCCCCTTGGCCCTCAGGGTTGACCCCAAGACCTGACTGACCTGACCCAGAACATGTCCCGTTAGCGGTGGGGGAGGGGGGTGAGGGGGGGGGTGAGGGGGAAAGGGTAAGGGTGAGGGGGTAACTATGTTCCCACTGTGTGTGTGTGTGTGTGTGTGTGTGTGTAAAAACCCTACACGTACATGTCTTGATAAATCCCCGATAAAACACACACACACACACAATCACAGAGTATAAACACGTACACGAATACCCCAATGCGTACATGATTAGCGTACACAAGGTCAGCGCATGTGTTAAGAATACGTACATGGACATACAGGTAACATACACATCAGCTATACCAACATATTTCCCAAGTATGAGAGTATGACTAATATACCTAATCCCTACTATGATGCCCAGCTGATTTTTAACCCAACATACCACATAGTCGGAGAGTATGTTGGGTATAATTTAATATATGATATACCTAAATTTTCTGCCACCCAAAATAGAAAAACATACAAATTGGCTTAGCAATAAAGTATGCTAACAAGATTATACCCATCCTGTAGTTAAGCGTGTATACCAAATCAAGTACACATACCCCGTCAGTACACACACACACACACACACACAGAAATGCCCCTCTCACAATGCCCTACAAAACGAGGGCAACAAGCTACACATCTGCATACAAGACGAACCATAAGAGTGCCAAAGGTTGTGCCAGGGATGTCAAAGGTGCCTCCGTACGATACCAGAGAGAGAGAGAGAGAGAGAGAGAGAGAGAGAGAGAGAGAGAGAGAGAGAGAGAGAGAGTCAATCCTGGCATCAAATAGGTACACAGTTACGTCACAATTACGTCATGAGTGTGTAAGTGATAGTTCTTATAAGGAGGTAATTCGTGTGTGTGTGTGTGTGTGTGTGTGTGTGTGTGTGTGTGTGTGTGTGTGTGTGTGTGTGTTCTCAAAACCCCAATCAACATTACCATAGAAAATATAAATGAAAATTATTACAGAATTTGTCTTCTTTTTTTTATCTTCTGTTGCTTATTCCTCTTTACCTTCTCTTATCTCCTTTATTTTTTCTCTATTTTGTTTTTCTGTCTTCTTTCTTCAATAATCATTATCTTTCATTATTTTTTCTCATCTCTTCATTTTCATCATCTTCACCTTCCTTTTCCTCACCATCTTCTTCTCTTCCCTCACCTCCTTCTTCTATCTCTTTCTTCCTTGTTCCCTCCTTCGCCTCACTACACACTACACTAAGACTCCCAATGGTAAAGTCGGGAGCCTAATCCATTAACACTACTAAGACTCTTTCAGGTTAAATAATAATAAGACTCCCTTATTATAAAATGTAATAAGACCTTTAGGTAATCTTATTTTTGGCTGTGTAATAAGATTTTTAGGATTTTATATTGATTTTTAGGATTTTATAAGGATTTTTAAGATTTATATTGATTTTTAGGATTTTATAAGGATTTTTAAGATTTTATATAGACTTTTTTGAGATTTTATATTGATTTTTTTAGGATTTTGGGGTAAAAATTAACTGTGGAGTAAAAATTTGGGGGATTTTCTTATTTTTAATCTTGATAAAAAAAATGGGGTGAATTTAATTTCATTTTATTCTTATTTATTATTTTTTTCGGGATTTTTTTTTTTACATAATTTTTGGGGGAAAGAATTTTTAAGTTAATTTCCAAGAATTTTTTTTTTACTTTTCCTCAACAACCAAAAATAAGGGAAGTAATTTTTTTTTTAAATATATCTTACTTTTTATAGCACCAAAATCCCTAACAAGTTACTACTACTACTACTACTACTTTCAAAATCAATCGCAATAAACTTAGAAAAATTATTTAAAACCCAAAATATATATAAAATTTCAAAAATACATCTCATATACAAAATACAAGACACAAAATACAATAGTGTATTTTCTTGGCCAATATCCAATGTTTTTTCTATACAATAATTTATTTTTTCCATAATTATTGTTTTTTTCGGTAATTTTTTCTAAGTATACAATATCAGTTATTTTTTTGGCATTATATTGTATTTTTCTTGAGTATTTTATTACTATATAATAATATATTTTCTTTTTCTTTTATTTCTGTTTGTTCAGACATTCACTGGATTTAGCACAGACAGACATTAGACAGTTAAAAAGACAGACAGACACTAGACAGCTAAAACAGACAGAAAACACTACACAGCCAAATCAGACAGACACAACACTAGACAGACAGACAGACAAGTGTATATATGTCACCACTACACTATACTGAGGGGTTTAAAGAGACAAATTATACCAATATAATCAATATATTTCGACATATTATACACATAGACGAAACATACACACATACATACACACACGCACATACATTAGTCACGACTATGAGTGGGGTGACGGGGTGCACATGTACACTTAAGTGATGTGTACATGTGCACTTACAGATGATGTGTACATTAACACTGGTTGGTGACTATGTACACATGAATACGTACAAGTGATGAAGTGTACACGAACACAAGCTAGTGACTATGTACACATACTTACCAGTACATGTACACACCTACTAGTAAAAATGTACACATGAACACACACACATGTACACCTTAGTACACAGAAAATGAACAAATATTAAATCTCTTTTGAAATAGATTTAGAAATTGAAATAAATTTATATATATACACATACACAAACTCACAGCAATATACAGTAGTCCTCTGAAGACATGACAGACATTCATACATAACCTGAAGACATTGCAAAAAATTAATAGCTTTTAGACATAATTTAAGACAGCAACAAATAATTACTTTCTAAACATTACTAAAGTTTATTAAAAAGTTTTGAAACCTAATGTCTTCAATATTTACAAGAGTATAATTAATCAGATATAATCAACAAGATGTCTTACTTATCAATCACACATTTACAAGCCATTGACTATATGTAAATAAACCACAAACTCACGTAAATTTTGTAAATAAAAAAGTACAAAAAAGTTTCACTCACTCATATATACTTTCATTTTTTATCAAAGTTTGTAAATATATCACATAAATCTCTTTTGAAAATTTTTTTAAATAAAATATATAAAATTATCTTTCACTCATATTTATATCTACATAATTTAGAAAGTTTCTTCGTCTGTACATCACTTTCACAAAACGAAAATCAGACAAGACTTTCATACAATATACAATAATGTATTTTTTCCCTCAATAAACCATACAATATCCAAACACAACTTGGTTTTAGTTCTATCAAGATCAATGTTCTAATTGTTGTCACTTGTCGGGTTTAGACAGGATTAATTTATTTCCACTGTGTAAATCACTTCATGTAAAAAAAAATTGTAAATGATATAAGATATTCTATGTAAATATTTCTTCCTTTTTACACCTTTAAAACACATTGGAAAAAAAAAATTTGCACATAAATCCCTATATTATAAAAAAAATTATTTACAAGTGGATCGGATATACTTTGTAAAAAAAATTAATTACACGTGAAATAAAGACAAGATTGCATAGACAACTGTTGTTTACTCCTGTGAGAGACTTGTTTACAGACATTACAAACACACGAGGGAAAAAATTCCACTTCTTCTGATGACTCCAGAAGGGGTTATTTCCCATCAACTGTAAACATGTATACAAACACACCTCCCAACCCCACCCGGAAGCAGGAGTCTACAGGAGGCTTCGCTAGAGTGGAAGCCTCCTTGAAGACGAATAAGAAAGCCACTTGGATTCCCTACGAGGCTTCAAGACCTTTTTTTTTTCTGCACAGGTGATAAAAGTTAATCAATGGTTCCCGAAGCAGGTAGCAGCAGCAGTGTTGCCATAATCCAAGCACCCAACCACATAAAAAAAGCACAGCAGTGTTGCCAATTGTAAAGTCCCCGAAGCAGAAGTTCCATTGTTTTTGTTTTGTTTTTTTGCCAACTGTATATTCCTGAGGTTGTCTTGGTGGTGGTGGGGGTGTGGGTTAGCGTCCAGTGTGAGGTCCTGCCGAATATCCTTCCCTGAGGACTATTTAAGGCATGTGTCGGCTGTTTTACTAAGGCGAAGCACCGTTACCCTGGCATGCCTCGCTGGTGGTAGAGGCAGCAGCAGTAGCAGCACTTAGAAGGAGAGGATGGACTTTAGAAGACGTAGCTTACCGCGGAGAAGATGGGGCGTGCGGTTCCTCTCACGTTTCTCCCGGCCGTGCACGCCCATACTCGTCTTGGGGCGATAGTGATCCTCCAGCCGAGTGCGACGTCCCAGCTCGTCCTCGAGGCGGAGTCTGTGTTCGGTCACATCCTCCAGCCGAGTCCTGCGGCCGTTGTCGTTTTCCAGCCGGAGGTGACGCCCCTTCTCCTCCTCGCCTCTACGTCTGTCAGGCAGTTGGCCCTTACTCCTGCCCTGACCCTGCATCTGGAGCAGCTCTTGTTCCGCTATACGGGCGCGGCTCCGCTTTCCTTTGGCCGCCATTAACTCTGGATCAAACTCATCACAGTTCTCAAGCGTCTGTCCATCACAGTCTATATTGAACTCCACATCTCGGTCTTGTCGACTGTGGTGGAGCTCATAATCCAGGTCCAAGTCGCAGCTGCGGCGGTACCACCGCTTGCGGTCAAAATCAGACTTGTCCAGAGATCTCCCGTCGTCCAGATCTTCATTTTGAAATTCACATTCAAAGTCACAACTACGACGGTTCCATTGTTTACGGCTGAACTCGCTGTTGTCACTCATCCTCCTGAGGCGGGTGACGTCACCGTCCTCACCCTGCCATCGGTTACGGAAGTCACTGCGATTACGGAAGCCGACGTCATCGAATTCATCAAACTCATCGTGGACTTTCTTGTTGTATCCTGAGAGATCCCAGACACTCCTGGCCTTCACGGGCTGACCACCTACAGGAGTGCTGCGCCTCAGATGTTTGGCCTCCAACCCTTCCTTGCCTCGCTGTCTCCCTCTGTCCTCAGGGCCTCGAGGACGACTCATCTCCCAGTCTTGGCTCGCCCTCTGGTACCGCCTCACACGATCAGTTCTTCGGCGGGTCTCGAAGTCACTGTCCTCGTCGCTGGTGTCGTCCTCGAGGTACTTACGGTCGAGACTCTTACTGCGGACATACTTCTTACAGGCAGCAGCAGCAGCAGCGGCAGCGGCAGCAGCAGCTCGGTCCTGGCTGGAGTTTGGAGTCCTCCTCGGGTCATTCATCATCCAGGTCACGGGGTCAGGCTTCTTCTGGACGACAACAGCAGCTTTATTGGCCAAGTTCCCCGTGCTACGAGTCATGGCTCCAGCTGAAGTGTTCTTGGCGAAGCGGGACTCTCGACCATTGGCTGTGGCCTGAGAATTACCATTGGAGGACGACTTGATGGGAACTTCCTTATTGAGGATGATGTTATTCCAGTTACTACTGTACTTGTTGAGTTGGTCTTGGTTCAGGTTGGTCCGGTAGTCGAAGGATGAGTTGAGTTTGGCACCATAACCGACCTTGAGGTTGCTCTTGAGGAGCTCACCTGGGGGTTTGGTTGACTTAGATCGATCGGGATAAGATTGTTTGTCTAGGGAATGGGACTGACCTGACCTGCCTTCTCTCTCTCGTGACCGACCCTTGTCAGGCTTGTCGAGCGAACGATCCCACCCGCCGAAGGGGTCGCGTTCGGCTGAGGGCTTTCTCGGGGTCAAGTCCTCGCCTTTACACCGCAAACGGTCTAAGGAACGATCTCGTGTGTGCGGTATGGAGGGCGAGGTGCTGGTGTCACTGCGCGGGGTGCGGTCACTGCGCGGGGTGCGGTCACACTCGAGTTCATTGGTAAACTCACAACCACCATTCTGTCTGTCTCTCACATACTCGTCCATACTGTCGTCGTTCTTAAAGTTCACACCACTGTCATACTCCTCTGAGGAGACTATTTCTTTCAGTTCTTTCAGTGAATGAAGTTTCGTTTCACTTTCAAAATTGTCTGTTAACGCACTTCGTCTGTTGTGACCTGACCGAGTCTGTTGGGGGTCACTGGGGGTGTTCCTGCTGCCAGTGTCGTTCTCCCGGATGGACTCCAGGCTCCTCTCCGAACCACACTCTCTGAACGGGTCGTCCACGTCGATGCGCGACCTTCGTCTCTTCTCTCCGTGAACGTTCCGACAGTCGAGAGTAATGTTGGAGGGGACGCCACTGGACTTGGTCATCTGCTTGGAGATGATCTTATTGACGTTGCCAAACCCGTTCGTGACCACATCCACCTTGCGGATGTTTTTCCCGTTGTTCATATCATACAGTTCATTTTTACCGTCACGTCGGGTGGTTTTGTCGGCGCTGGCGGCCTTGGCGAAGCGGCCGAGGCCCCCTCGCTTGCGGCCTGTGTCGCTGGAGTCATCCTCCAGACTGTTGTGACTGGTGGCGCCGCTGCTGGTGCCGTTCACGCCACGCACACCAGAGTCATCAGTCTCACTCTCCAGCCGGTCGTCATAGCTGCGACTCCGACAGAAGGCAGGACGGGACTGGGCACGGCAATGCTTGTTGCGGAAACCGCCGTGCCTGCCGTGGCCACCTTCGCCGTGCTCGCTGGAGTCGTCGATGGAGGCAGTGCGGGAACGATGAATGGAGAGGATGGCCTCCCGCTGAGCAGGAGACAGGCACTCCCAGGCGCCGTCAGAGGGCAAGGAGTCCATGAGGCGATCCTGTAGTGCTCTGATCCTGGGGGAGACCTTGTTGAGGGTGGGGTCCCCCGGCCCCGCCAGGCACAGTCCCCCGCCTCGCAGCATCCCCCTCACCGAGGCACCAGGATCATGCTGCTCCCCCCTACACGACCACTACTGTGTACTACACCTGCTGTCCATGTTAAGACACAACACCCTCAACCTCATCTACACAAACTATCACTTTCTTCAGTAACTTCAACGCACTGTAAGTAAGGATCTGAGCTGAGGTTCACCACTTGTATGTGTACGTCAGGATCTCCCGTCACTTTATATTTAGCCAGACGTAAACACAGTACAGGAGGTCGTGTATGGTAGAGGGAGGCAGTCACGTGATAGTGGTCCGGGGGAGACAGGGCGCGTGCGTCTGCCCAGCGTGAAGCTTAACACACAACTGAGACAAGCGAGGAGGAGGAGGAGTGTTGTGGAGGGAGGGAGGGTGGTAGTGGGTGGCCATGGTACCACCCGCCCGCGTGTGGAGGTCGCCCGCCCCAGGCCGCCGCCACCACAACCACCTACCATCACCACTTACCACCCACCTATCATCACCACTTACCACCCACCTACCATCACCACTTACCACCCACCTACCATCACCACTTACCACCCACCTACCACCACCACCCCAAGCCCCCACCTACAACCATCACCACCACAACCACCATGTCCTCCCTCCCTCTTCTCATCATTTACTCCACATCTCACTTTTTAAAACCTTCATCGAACTGAGAGAGAGAGAGAGAGAGAGAGAGAGAGAGAGAGAGAGACGTGTGGGTTAGCTTGAGGTCTTAACACATCCATTCCAAGGTTCAGATCAACTGGAGCGAGGGAGGAGGAGGAGGAGGCGAAACGATAGTGAAGGTGACTTGAATGCTACTCCCGTGTGTGTGTGTGTGTGTGTGTGTACGTATTAAGCCGTGTACACACTATAGACCTGTGTTCCGCGCACGCACATACACGTTCCCTCCCACTTCCCTACCCCCCCCCC
Source organism: Homarus gammarus (assembly GCA_958450375.1). Classification (NCBI taxonomy): domain Eukaryota; kingdom Metazoa; phylum Arthropoda; class Malacostraca; order Decapoda; family Nephropidae; genus Homarus; species Homarus gammarus. The sequence goes on from CAUDMG010000372.1 coordinate 5,538,086, forward strand.
CCCTACTCACATCCCCTTTCCCCTTCTCACGCTGAAACACGAGCTTATACGCACTTATTTACGCACTTACGCACTGTAGAAGTTAGGATGGTCCGTGTGTAACTCATCTCCTTCATTGAGTAACTGTCCGTCTGTCTGTCTGTCCGTCTGTCTGTCCGTCCGTCTGTCTGTCTGTCTGGTAATACGCAAAGTTACTTTTAACTAGCAGATGATACGCAATACCTCACCTCTACCATTCATTCTACCTGCTACGCCACCACCCATAACCACCCTCTCACCACCCATACCCACCCACACCACCCACCCCCTCACCAGCCATACCCACCCACACCACCTATCCCCACCCCCTCACCACCCATACCCACCCACACCACCTATCCCCACCCCCTCACCACCCATACCCACCCACACGACCCATACCTACCTCCACCATTCATTCTATCCGCCCCACCACCACCCACTCACACACACACACACACTAACAGCAGCTATACCAGTTACCACCAGTCAGCTCTCACAGTCACTCGGGTTATATTTTCCTCTTGACTGGAGACCGTGTGAGGCTGACTTAACTAACTAACTATTATTAGATTGGTACATGATGACGTTTCAAGATGGCGGGAATATTACGCTGTGACTATACCTTCGCTTAGATACGCTCTGTTTAAAGTTGGGTTGAGAGAGAGAGAGAGAGAGAGAGAGAGAAAGAGAGAGAGAGAGAGAGGGGGGTGAGTTACGACACACACCTGAGAGTGACAAACAGGTGAAGGAAACGAGAGATGCGTGTGGTGGTTAATCCTCTCTCTCTCTCTCTCTCTCTCTCTCTCTCTCTCTCTCTCGAATCACATTAATACAGTGTTTGCTAAGTCCTGTAAGTGTTGGAGGGAGGGAGTGGGGGAGGGAGGGAGTGGGGGAGGGAGGGAGTGGGGGGGGGGGTGAAGGAGGGAGTGGTCAGGAGTGCATATACTCTCAAGCATGAGTGACCTGGTGACTGTGAGTGACCACTATCAAGGATAGTTACAGGTCACTAACAGTCACCAGGTCACTCAGAGTTACCACGTCACTAAAAGTCACCAGGTAACTCTCACAGTTACCAGGTCACTCACACACTAGTGCCACACCTTCAGGAAGCCTGGTGGTGGTGGCACTGGCACGCGAGGGGTCAGGCTTGAGTGCCTCCAGTCTGGCACCGTCACCCGGCCCTCACGGAAGACAGGCGGAGATGACGAGTGAGAACAGCGACGACCTGACGACCACCACGACCTGACGACCACCACGGCGACCTGACGACCACCACGATCTGACCACCACCACGACCTGACGACCACGACAACCACGACCTGACGACAACCACGACCTGATGACCACTACGACCTGACGACCACCACGGCGACCTGACGACCACGACAACCACGACCTGACGACAACCAAGACCTGACGACCACCACGACCTGACGACCACCACGGCGACCTGACGACCACCACGATCTGACCACCACCACGACCTGACGACCACCACGACCTGACGACCACCACGACCTGACGACCACCACGACCTGACAACCACGACCTGACGACCACCACAACGACCTGACGACGACCACCACCACGACCTGTATGGTGGTTGGCTGTGAGGACGTGTGTGATGATGTACGACCCCTAGGAGATCTTATACAACCCTAGGAGATAATGTACGACCCTAGTAGGTGGTTTATAAGGGTGTACGACGACGTAAGATTATGCAAAACGGTATGCGACGATGCGCGACGACCTACGACAGACAGACAGATACAAGCAAGAGTCTTAACAATCAGTCAGTGGTATGTAGCACCTGTTAACGAAACGGGACACACACACACACACACACAAGGTGAACATGTGCCCACATTCCCGAACAGTTTTAAGCTATTTCCTCCCCCCCCCCCATTTCCTTCCGAAGGGGGAGGGAAGAGGGGGGAAGGGGGGAGGCAGGTGGAGGGGGTTATGTAGAGCAGGTATCATATTAGGTATAGTCTCAGTGTAATTTCGACGCCATGTGTATCAAGTGGGGGTGAGAGGGGAAGAGAAGGGGGAAGGGGGAGGGGGTAATTGGGGCGATTTCAATACAATTAACCTTGAAATTCTTATCGGTATTAACTCTCTCTCTCTCTCTCTCTCTCTCTCTCTCTCTCTCTCTCTCTCTCTCTCTCTCTCTCAAGGTTACCGTTAGCGTTACACAGTTAAGGTAGAGTCTCAAACTAATTTCTACGCCATTTTTTTTTCAATCCCATCATTACTGTGTAGTAATTTAAGTGAGGCGATAAAGTACCATTTTCTTTTAAGTAAGTCAATTAAGTGCGTTCTAGCACCTCTTAAGTGAGTCAATTAAGTGCGTTATCACATGACCAAAATTAAGAGAAAAAAATAATCTAAAAATTCACTTGAAAATTCATCTCGGTGCCATCATACTCCAGGGGTTAAATCATCATACTCCAGGGACTAAATCATCATACTCAAAGGCTTAATCATCATCATCATACCAAACTACTTTAAAACACACAAAAAAACTACGAGATTAAAAGCAAAAAACAAAAAAAAAAACACAAAGGAATTTCACCTTCCTCGCCCAGGTACAAGAACTCACCTGGTGTCTGTATATGGAAGCAGGTGATACATGTCTTAATGAGGGCACGTCTTGGGGGGGGGGGGGGACGTGACCATGCTCAGGTGTAGTACAGGTGTGTAAACAGGTGTTGTACAGGTGTGTGTGTGTGTGTGTGTTTCGGGGATATTTACAGTGTTCAGGTGTGGTACAGGTGTGGGTACAGGTGTAGACACAAATACAGATCAGGTGTGTACTGTAGGTAGGCGAAGGTTTTCAAAAGTTCCCACCAACATGAACACGAAAACAAAATCAACCTAAGACAACAACAACAACTACAACATCAACAACAATAACAAAAACAAAACCAACAACAATATCTACAACTACAACAACAACAATAACAAGAAAAGCCAAACGCCCGGGGTGGTGTGGCGATAAAATGAACTAATTCCAATAAAATTAATTTTATTGGAATTAGTTCATTTTACCGCCACACCCCGTTAAGTACTGTACTGCGGTGTCCCTCACGACTCATTTAGTTTAAAACTCGGGTTCAAACACAACGACCCTCTTCAAGGGAAGATGTTGTTTAATAATACGGGCGTTAAAATACCCAATCAACTTAGGTTATGATTTGAACCAATCTCCTGAAGCGCTTCAATCCTCGTCGTGCTGAAGCTATGACGCAAACAAGCTTACAGAGACGCAGCATCAGAGAGAGAGAGAGAGAGAGAGAGAGAGAGAGAGAGAGAGAGAGAGAGAGAGAGAGAGAGATGTCAGGCAGATTCAATCAGCTGAGACACGCCACATCGTCATGGTAACCGGAGGCTGTGTGTTAACATTTCTTCTTCTCTCCGTCGTTCGTCAACTGAGTCACCGGGGAGGAGGAGGAAGAGGATTCACAAAAGGCTCCCAAGATCTCCAAAACCCCAAGACCCCAAGACCCCAAGATCCAAAGACTCCAAGATCCCAAGACCCCAAGATCCCAAAACCCCAAGACCCCAAGACTCCAAGACCCCCAGATCCCCAGATCCCTAGACCCCAAGATCCCCAGACCCCAAGATCCCAAGACTCCAAGATCCCAAGACCCCAAGATCCCCAGACCCCAAGATCCCAAGACTCCAAGATCCCAAGACTCTGAGACGTAAACAAGTTTTTGCTTTCACCAAGTCGTAAAACATGAGAATATTTCCTTCTCTCAAGTTTTTCCTCAGCTTGGCGGCCCCCAGCATGAATAACAACCGGGGCCAGTGTAAGGAACGGGGAGACCCACTAGTGTAAGGAACGGGGCGACCCACTAGTGTAAGGAACGGGGTGACCCACTAGTGTAAGGAACGGGGTGACCCACTAGTGTAAGGAACGGGGAGACCCACTAGTGTAAGGAACGGGGCGACCCACTAGTGTAAGGAACGGGGCGACCCACTAGTGTAAGGAACGGGGCGACCCACTAGTGTAAGGAACGGTGTGACCCACTAGTGTAAGGAACGGGGCGACCCACTAGTGTAAGGAACGGTGTGACCCACTAGTGTAAGGAACGGGGCGACCCACTAGTGTAAGGAACGGTGTGACCCACTAGTGTAAGGAACGGGGCGACCCACTAGTGTAAGGAACGGTGGTGTGACCCACTAGTGTAAGGAACGGGGCCCACTAGTGTAGGAACGGGGCCCACTAGTGTAGGACGGGCGACCCCTAGGAAGGGCGACCAACTAGTGTAAGGAACGGTGTGACCCACTAGTGTAAGGAACGGTGTGACCCACTAGTGTAAGGAACGGTGTGACCCACTAGTGTAAGGAACGGTGTGACCCACTAGTGTAAGGAACGGGGCGACCCACTAGTGTAAGGAACGGGGCGACCCACTAGTGTAAGGAACGGTGCGACCCACTAGTGTAAGGAACGGTGTGACCCACTAGTGTAAGGAACGGGGCGACCCACTTGTGTAAGGAACGGGGCGACCCACTTGTGTAAGGAACGGGGCACCCCACTTGTGTTAGGAACGGGGCGGCCCACTAATCTAAGGAACGGAACGGGGCAAGGAAAGATCAAGACAGGCACCCACAGACCCCAAACACACCTTTACGAGCACATTACAGGTATTTCGGCAGATGTACACAGTAGCTCTTACGACCCTTTGTGAGAGTTACGACCACATGTACGCCTCACACGAGTTAATACGTACATGGTAATCTTAGTATTATTCTGTGCGTTCACTTTTAGCTACTGAGAGAGAGAGAGAGAGAGAGAGAGAGAGAGAGAGAGAGAGAGAGAGAGAGAGAGAGAGAGAGAGAGAGAGAGAGAGAGAGAGAGAGAGAGAGAGATTAACAACAGCAATAGCCACACACACCCACACACACACAGAAATTACGTCAATAACAGGATTCACTTGTTGGTCATTAATTACGGCAGTTCTCGTTATTACCTGCCCCTGCCCCCCCCCCCCCCTCCTCTTGTTGACCTCCAGTGAAATCCTTTACTCCTGATTGGTCATTATTACGGGATATTCTTCCACCTGGTCCCTGTTTGGTGACCTGTGTTGACCTGCAGTACCGTGGCTATTTACCCAATACGTGGAAATGCAGGTTAATTATTTTTCCTTCACTGAAATTAAAAGAATAAAACAAAATAAAATAATATTATTTCTGGATTTTTTTGGTTGAGAGAGAGAGAGAGAGAGAGAGAGAGAGAGAGAGAGAGAGAGAGAGAGAGAGAGAGGTGCTGAGTCAGGTGAGAGGTGAGGTGAGAAAGCTTGCGTCATTATCAGTTGAACTTTAATTCTATTTTCATTCACAAATTTACCGATGAGGTCATATTTATTCTCTCTCTCTCTCTCTCTCTCTCTCTCTCTCTCTCTCATAATACCAAACTCCCCCCAATAACAAAATGGAGTCCAAACTCTACCTGAGACTCTACCTCTGACACACACACAGGTAAGAAGTATATGTACCAGAATATGTAATTAACACCATATGTACTTACCTCTATATGTATTATCTTCGTATACATATAAACACCTGTATATGTATCATCTATCTACCTGTATAACCTCCAGCCGCACTTACCTGTAATTAAAGAGAGAGAAAATAATTAGTTTGGTTTACATTCAATAAATAAATAATATTGTAAATTTGTACCTTGTAAATATGTAAATAAAAAGGGTTAGGTTAGGTTAGGAGAGAGAGAGAGCTAATCACCCTGGCAGACTCTCTCCCTTTCCCCCCTCCCTAACATACCCAGGGCCTGCAGGTGTCCCCCCCACCCCCCCAAGGGAACCAATAGGAGCCCTTAACTTCAACCAATAGGAGCCCATAACTTCAACCAATAGGAACCCTTAACTTCAACCAATAGGAACCCTTAACTTCAACCAATAGGAACCCTTAACTTCAACCAATAGGAGCCCTTAACTTCAACCAATAGGAACCCTTAACTTCAACCCATAGGAACCCTTAACTTCAACCAATAGGAGCCCATAACTTCAACCAATAGGAACCCTTAACTTCAACCAATAGGAGCCCTTAACTTCAACCAATAGGAACCCTTAACTTCAACCAATAGGAGCCCTTAACTTCAACCAATAGGAACCCTCAACTTCAACCAATAGGAACCCTTAACTTCAACCAATAGGAACCCTTAACTTCAACCAATAGGAGCCCTTAACTTCAACCAATAGGCACCCTTAACTTCAACCAATAGGAACCCATAACTTCAACCAATAGGAGCCCATAACTTCAACCAATAGGAACCCTTAACTTCAACCAATAGGAGCCCTTAACTTCAACCAATAGGAACCCTTAACTTCAACCCATAGGAACCCTTAACTTCAACCAATAGGAGCCCATAACTTCAACCAATAGGAACCCTTAATTTCAACCAATAGGAGCCCTTAACTTCAACCAATAGGAACCCTTAACTTCAACCAATAGGAGCCCTTAACTTCAACCAATAGGAGCCCATAACTTCAACCAATAGGAGCCCTTAACTTCAACCAATAGGAACCCTTAACTTCAACCAATAGGAGCCCTTAACATCAACCAATAGGAGCCCTTAACTTCAACCAATAGGAACCCTTAACTTCAACCAATAGGAGCCCTTAACTTCAACCAATAGGAACCCTCAACTTCAACCAATAGGAACCCTTAACTTCAACCAATAGGAACCCTTAACTTCAACCAATAGGAGCCCTTAACTTCAACCAATAGGAACCCTCAACTTCAACCAATAGGAACCCTTAACTTCAACCAATAGGAGCCCTTAACTTCAACCAATAGGAACCCTTAACTTCAACCAATAGGAGCCCTTAACTTCAACCAATAGGAACCCTTAACTTCCATAATCACGGGACGAGGATACGAGTTAAAAGAAAAAACTTACGATATTTTTTTCTCGTAACTTTGGCCAACAGAAACCCGAGGCCCAAGATCTTGAAGAACTCGTAAGATTTATTTATTTTTTGTAAGGAAGGTAGTGAGGATGATAGATAGATAGATAGACCTAAACTTGACCACACAAATCCTCCTCCTCCTCCTCGTCTACTCTTCCTTCCTCTTCCTCTTCTTGTTCCTCTTCCTCCTCCTCTCCGTCCTACAACTCAGCGATAATCTCATTAGAGGCGATTAACAGCAGGTGTAAGTCTTACCTCCCACTTAAGTTGTGATTATCCCTCCCCCCCCCCAAGTGGTATACAACGCACCACCCCCCCTTTACCACCCCCTCTCTACCCACCACCCACTCCTTCACCCCCTTTGTGTTTTAATCGTGTTTTGATCGCGTTTTAAGCGTGTTTCACCGTGTTTTATTCATGTTTAAGCGCGTCTTCTTCAGGTTAGGTCACAGATACAATAGGTTAGGTTAGGTTAGGGATACAATAGGATGCCATTAAGGACTGTAACATTAAGGATTACATAAACATCCTGTAACGAGCCGAATTACATAAATAACAACTACCATCTGTCACCCCTGTAACAAAGACGTCACAGTGTGGTAACGTAGGGTAATGATACGTTATCTACAGAGGCGCTCTCCTATTGGTCGGTCGCGGTACACTAACTACTCTGATTGGTGGTTAGGTTAGGTGATTGCAAAGGAGGTAATTTGGTCATGGATCTAAACCGCTGGTATTAGTATACGCGTGTGTGTGTGTGTGTGTGTGTGTGTGTGTACGTTTATTATATACACATGCATTGTAAACTACTCTATTAGTATACACACACATCATGTAAACCCTTATTCTAATATGCACACATACATGTAAACTTACACAAATGTAAACCTCACTCAAAGTATACAGGGAGACATTCTCTCTCTCTCTCTCTCTCTCTCTCTCTCTCTCTCTCTCTCTCTCTCTCTCTCTCTCTCTCTCACATAACCCAGATACCTACCTCACCGCACTTGACCAAACTTACACACATAATTAGTTTAACATAGCAAGCTGTGGGTGGCGAGGACCTACGCCCACAGCCGCCCATTGTGGTCACCTTGCACGTCCAATATGTTGCAACACCCCCCCCCCCTCAAGGACGTCTGTGTGTGTGTGTGTGTGTGTCAGTTAGCCCGTCCACACACACACACACACAAAACGTAACCAAAACATCTGCGTTCGTCAAAAGAAAATATAAATCCGAGTGAATCCTTCCCTTCCAAAAACGTAAACACACACTCTGACATACAATAATACAACCTTACGTATATAGAGCTGCTGACACATCTACAAAACACAAACGGGTTCCAACTACGCGTAGAGAGAGAGAGAGAGAGAGAGAGAGAGAGAGAGAGAGAGAGAGAGAGAGATCATTTACATAATCACAATAACAAGAGGTCAGGTTTTGGTGTTACATAGAACGGCCGAAAGTAACCCCCCTACCCCCCTCCCCACAGGTAGGTCACAGGTAAGGGTCATCGATAAACAGGTTAATTAACTAGGTGGACTGAAAGGTTAACCAGGGTGAGGACGATGATTTGGGTAGTTAAGTCATCGTATTCAAGGGGTTAAACCATCGTACTCAAGGGGTTAAATCATCGTATTCAAGGGGTTAAACCATCGTACTCAAGGGGTTAAACCATCGTACTCAACGGGTTAAACCATCGTATTCAAGGGGTTAAACCATCGTATTCAAGGGGTTAAATCATCGTATTCAAGGGGTTAAATCATCGTACTCAAGGGGTTAAATCATCGTATTCAAGGGGTTAAATCATCGTATTCAAGGGGTTAAACTATCGTACTCAAGGGGTTAAATCATCGTATTCAAGGGGTCAAATCATCGTATTCAAGGGGTCAAATCATCGTATTCAAGGGGTTAAACCATCGTATTCAAGGGGTTAAACCATCGTATTCAAGGGGTTAAATCATCGTATTCAAGGGGTTAAATCATCGTACTCAAGGGGTTAAACCATCGTACTCAAGGGGTTAAACCATCGTACTCAACGGGTTAAACCATCGTATTCAAGGGGTTAAACCATCGTATTCAAGGGGTTAAATCATCGTATTCAAGGGGTTAAATCATCGTACTCAAGGGGTTAAATCATCGTATTCAAGGGGTTAAATCATCGTATTCAAGGGGTTAAACTATCGTACTCAAGGGGTTAAATCATCGTATTCAAGGGGTCAAATCATCGTATTCAAGGGGTCAAATCATCGTATTCAAGGGGTTAAACCATCGTATTCAAGGGGTTAAACCATCGTATTCAAGGGGTTAAATCATCGTATTCAAGGGGTTAAATCATCGTACTCAAGGGGTTAAATCATCGTATTCAAGGGGTTAAATCATCGTATTCAAGGGGTTAAACTATCGTACTCAAGGGGTCAAATCATCGTATTCAAGGGGTCAAATCATCGTATTCAAGGGGTCAAATCATCGTATTCAAGGGGTTAATCCATCGTATTCAAGGGGTTAAACCATCGTACTCAAGGGGTTAAACCATCGTATTCAAGGGGTTAAGACGTCACAGTAAAGATGGTTCATGATTGGCTGTTCATTGACCAATCAAATTGCAGCAATAGACTGGAATAGCTGATACGTCACCGTTCTCCTTCGTTAACGACCAGAGTTACGATCTGTGGAGTGAACGTGCGTCTTAAGGAAGGAAGGAAGGAAGGAAGGGAACGTACGTCTTAAGGAAGGAAGGAAGGGAACGTACGTCTTAAGGGTGTGAATGGAAGGAAGGAAGGAAAAAAGGAAGGAAGAAACGTAGTGAGTAGAAAATAACGTTCTTTTCCGACCTGTGAACGGGAGGGAGAGGGGAGGGGAGGGGAGGGGAGGGGAGGGGAGGGGTGGGGTGGGGTGGGGAGGGGAGGGGAGGGTAGGGGAGGGGAGGGAATAGCGTGGGACAGTGGGGCAGGCGTGGCAGTGTGGGTAAGGTGTGTCTAGATGAGAGGATGGAGGGGGTTAGGAGGGGGTAATGAGGGGGGGAAGGAGGGGGGAAGAGGGGGTAATGAGTGGGAGTAAGTGGTAGCCAAACTGTGGGAACCAAAAGAGTGCCTTGAGGTACACACTAGGATATTACCCTGACACACACACACACACACACTGAACGAGTCAAGGATAATCTTACCTGAAGGGAATTTAACGGTGCAATACATTGGAAAAAACACACACGTGCACCTATTCACACACACACACACAGACATGTACGTAAACACACTCACACACACAACAACTTAACAACGAGTCACCCAAGAAGATAAACAAAGATAAACAAGGTAGACTATGACGTAGTTTACCTTATATCTCAAACAAACAAACAAAGGTAAACTAAAACACGATTATTATTTTTTTTGTTTTTTGTTTTTCAGAATCAAGCAGTTATTGTCCTTGGCTTAACTGGATCATATCTATAAAAAGAACCTAGGAGACAGACAGAGAGAGAGAGAGAGAGAGAGAGAGAGAGAGAGAGAGAGAGAGAGAGAGAAAACGGTAGCTTACTGATTTAATTACCTGCTCTCATTAGGTCATTACCTGAGAAACACAAACAACAAGGGAGTGATCATTATGCCGCCACAAGACCTCGAGGCGGCCTGGGTATCGAGACCTTGCGAGACCAAACCTCCCTCGAGACCTAACGAGTCCCCTTAAGACCAGAGACCAGACAATACCAATACCCCCCCCCCCTCCCCCCCCCCCAACACCCCGAGGCCAGGTACCTGCATATCAAGACCCACCCAAGAGACCCTGAATCCACCTGGCTATCGAGACCAGACGAGACCACTCCAAGACCCAATGAACTAAGGACCACAAGACCTAACTAATCATCTAATTGGTTGATTCGGGATTGGAAACTGACGAACTCAAAGACCTACAGGTGACAATCTGATTAGGAAACTCTCTCTCTCATAAACAACCTAACCTAACCTAACCTAACCTGGATCAATTACCGCACCTGCTCCTACCTCTCTTTCCCCGGGGTTAATTGAACGCTAATTGCTCCCCCCACCCCCTCAATATACTACAGGTAATTACAGGTAGATAGCGTACACCTGGGAGAGACGGAGAGTTCACGATCATGATATGGTAAGGGGAGAGCAAGAGATGGCGGGGGGAGGGGGTAGTGGTGATAGGTGGGGGTGATAGGTGAGGGGATAGTGGGGGGGGAGGGAGGGAGATTGAGAGAGAGGGAGAAACAAATGGGGATATCTCTCTCTCTCTCTCTCCTCAGGTAAGAGAGAGAGCAACAACCCAGATTACCATAAGCTCCAGTAAGCAGGCGCCACAACAGGTAAGTCATACAGGTGTAGTGTTTAATTAACCTTTTAGTAGGAAGTCAGCCACCTGGGGATGATGACCTGGGCTCTCACGGTGGAGAGGGAGAAGAGGGGGAAGAGGGGGGAGAGGGGGGAGGAGGGTAAGGAGGATGAGAGGGTGGGGAGTAGAAGACGATTGGGAGAAGAGGAGGAGGAGGAGGAGACGAGGGGGGGGAGAAGGAGATAGTGAGGGGGGTGAGGAGGGGGGAGTGAGGAGGAGGGGGGAGTGAGGGGGGAGTCGATCTCTCACACCACTTATCTTCTCCTTAGCTTGAGTTCAATGACAGACAGACAAACAGACAGCTACTTATTTGGGTGCTGAGGGAGGTGACTAACACACAAACTCTACTACACCTCTGAAAAAAATGTTGGATCACCTGAATATTAGACACCCTAACCTAACCTACCCTAACCTAACCTACCCTAACCTAACCTAACCTACCCTAACCTAACCTAACCTAACTTAACCTGACCTGAAGAATAGACACCCGTACACTAACCTAACCTTTACCTTAATCGACCAAATATAACCTAACCAAACCTAACCTAAACCAAACCAACCCAACCCACACAAACCAAACCTCTTACCTAATTTACACTAACAACCACACAAACAACCACAACAACAACAACAATAACACGTTCGGTTCGTGAGTCATTCCCTTTAATTAATGTTATCGTGACTTGAGGTAAACAGGTCAGGTGGAAAATGCCACAATATGACATTTACCTTTTATTAACCTCACCTGCCATTTACCTGTGGATGTTTATATAGAACCAGTCCACTTCACGGGGAGGTCACCTGGCCTGGCGGGGGGTGGGGGGTGAGGGAGGGGTGAGGGGGGGTGAGGGAGGGGTGGGGGGAGGGGTGGGGGGAGGGGGGGTCGAGGAGGGAAGGCAGAATGGGGTTGGAAGGGAGGGGGAGGAGGGGGAAGGGAGTTGGTGACAGGGGGAAGGTGGTGGAAGGGAGTTGGTGACAGGGGGAAGGTGGTGGAAGGGAGTTGGTGACAGGGGGAAGGTGGTGGAAGGGGTGGGAGGGAAGGGAAAGGTAGGAGGGGTGAAAGTGATGAGGTAGAGATAGTGGAAGGGGTGGAAAGGTAGAAATGGAAGGGGAGTTGACGGGATGGGGAAGGCGATGGTTCTGGTAGAGGAGTGGAAGAGGAGGGGAGGGGGTGGTGTAGGGTAACCTAACCTAACCTAAACCCAACCATTACCTAACCTAACCTAACCCAACCATTACCTTACCTTACCTTACCTAACCTAACCTAACCTAAACCCAACCATTACCTAACCTAACCTAAACCCAACCATTACCTAACCTAACCTTTCCCAGGAATCCGGTTTGAGATAGTCACTTGCCAAGGTGATGACACACGCTTAACGGAACTACGGCCATTGTTAAAACGACACAACATCCGGCCAGCGAAGCGTGTTATCCGGCTCACATGATGGTTTATATATTAAGAGGGTCAGGTGTGGGTGGGTGGGTGGATGTGGGTGGTGGGTGGATGTGGGTGGGTGGTGGGTGGGTGGTTGGGTGGATGTGGGTGGTGGGTGGATGTGGGTGGGTGTGGGTAGATGTGGGTGGTTGGGTGGATGTGGGTGGTGGGTGGATGTGGGTGGGTGGGTGAGTGAGTGAGGGAAAAAAGAAAGAAAGAGAACGAGTGAGTGAGTGTAATAACCCCTTTAAAGCCACAAAAATCACCACACACACACACACACGTTATTGCACCTCTAAAATGAACGTTGCAATCACCTTAACACCATCAATCCATCATATACAACCAGGTGCAACATGAGGTGATAGACACAGACAGACAGACAGACAGACAGACAGAGACAGACAGACAGACAGACAGTCTCCTTGAAGGGCGATCTATCAACCTGTTCTTATATACATCTGATCACCCTCTCGTCTACCTCAAGTCCAATCAATCAACCTGTAGTTCCATGTAGGACGATTCGCATTGTTTAAATCACCTGTTATCGGGGTAGAGTAAATCACCATATTTTTTTTGTCGTCTCTGTAAATCACCCATTGAGTGATTGGTATTCTCTCTCTTCTCTTCCTCCTCTTTCCCCTACCCATCCCTCTCCCTTTCAATCTCACCTGACAATCCTCCCCCTCCCCCTCCTCCCCCTCCTCCCCCCCCCTTTATCTCGCCAGCCAAGGGAGAGGAGCAGCCCCCTCACACCCACCATACTTATAAAGGTTATCAACATTCTTATTTTCTTGCTCGCGTTCCCTGCCGTCACGAGCAACACACAATGGCGACTTTCTATAGTTTTATCACACACACACACACACACACACACACACACACACACACACACACCTACACCCCCCCCACACACGCACACACACACACCTACACCCCCCCCCCCCACACACACACACCATCTTGAAGACACGCCACTGAGCATTGTGCAATTGAAGATTATAAAAAGGATTAACTTGTTGCAATATATCACAGTGCATTGAAAAGATGGTTTCCCCCCCCCCTTTTCAATATGCAACGATGATACACTTACTATCCTAACACGAGAGAGGGGGGGTTAGGGGGGGATGGGGGGGGGTTTGCAATAGAATAAGTTGTTTTTTCTCACTAGTCAATCCTTCTTCCCTCCCTTTGCAACATTGATCACGCAAGCTGCATTCACTATGTTTGGTATCATGTGCATGTTTGTACCCCTGACATATTGCAAAGGGGAGGAGGATTGTTGCAAAATCTTAAAGGCGGTCTTCCCGGTTTTCCAGTACACAGAGGGATTTCTCCTTTCCTCTGCAACTTGCATGCAACACACAGAGCAGGGGGGAGGGGGGGGGTGACCAAGGACAGGTTTTATCAGTGTAAATATCTCCCTCCCTCCCTCCTGAGTACTGAGAGAGAGAGAGAGAGAGAGAGAGAGAGAGAGAGAGAGAGAGAGAGAGAGAGAGAGATAAACAAAGGAGGGAAGAGAAACAAAGATAGAGAGAGAGATAGAGAGACAGACAGACAGACAGACACACTACATAAACAAACAAACATTTCTCAAGATAAAAGGTATAATAACTAAACTAAGGCCGTAAGAGTCGACAGTGTGTTGAACAGGCGAAACCAACCCTGCCATCTTGCACTGTTCCCACGGCAGTATTCTTGATGTGCAATGTTGAAACACGCTCACTGCAACGTCTGGCGGGGCGATGTGCTATTATAGTCGAGAGAATAAACGCCAGTCTTGGTGGTTTAACGCCTGGCGGATAAGTTATTGGAGGGGGAATTTTTCTCACAGCTGATTAATGTCAACAAAACCACGTGGTACACCTATAAACAGGTGATTAATGTCAACAGAGCCAGACACGCCTACTAGCACCTTCCCGTAGATGAACTAGCACTCCTCAAAGCTAGCTACCTGGTGGGGAGGGGAGGGTGGGGAGGGGGGTCAATGCTATAATCACATGCAGAAGAGGTCCTGAGGGGGGGGGGTCCTGGGGGGAAGTCCTTGGGGAGGGGGTCCAAGGAGAGAACGATGAGCTTTAGCCCCGACCTTACAAGCGTTAAGTACATCGTCAGGAGTAAGTTACTACTGACGGAGACGACAAGAGAGAACGTCACGGTATAAATTCTCTGTCGTAAGGAGAACATTCTCTCTCCTGCAGTCACGCCCTCAGGATTAGCTACCATCGTCAGGAGTGTTTTTTACGGCGTGGCAGGAAGCTACTAACCTCAGCCAGTTATTTCCTGAAGGAGGTATTTCACGCGTCGGTTCCTCCTCCCACTCTCCCCCCCCCCCCCCAGACAGTGTAAGATGAGGAGGAATGTTTTACACCACCAAGTCCCTCACAGTCACGCCCTGGGAACAGCTGTGAGCACCGTCAGGAGGAATAATGTAGTGAGGGACTACTACTGAAGGAGGCACAGGAGGAGGAAGAGGAAGAAGAGGGAATAATCTTGATGGTCTCCAGGTGGTTGTGAGATGTCTACCTCCCAGTCAAGCCTTAGGAGATGCTGAAATGGCCTCCTACTCTTCTTCTTCTCCTCCTCCTCCTCCTCCTCCTCCTCCTTCTCCTTCTCATCCTTCTTCTTCTCCTCTTCCTCCCCCTTTCACTCCTCCTCCTCCTCGTCCTCCTCCTCAACACAACACAACACTACACGCCGTATTAAAACCGTATACCGGATATCTACAGTTACTGAGCTGATAAGTACGGGAATGTTACGTTACCCACCATAAACAAACAGAAAAACAACACAACCACAAACAAACAAACAAACAGCGCATTTAACTACCACAAACAAGTAAATTAACCATTCTACCCACCACAAACAAACACATCTATACACAAACAAACAAACAGCGCATTTAACTACCACAAACAAGTAAATTAAACATTCTACCCACCACAAACAAACACATCTATACACAAACAAACAAACAGCGCATTTAACTACCACAAACAAGTAAATTAACCATTCTACCCACCACAAACAAACACATCTATACACAAACAAATAAAGATAACTCTACTAACCAATGATAACGCCACAAAACAACAACATTAATCCCGGTTATTATTCCCCAGAGGACCGTCCCCCAAGGCTACCAAGGTGGGTACTGTAATAACTTCCTCATGCCACAACTTATTAACTAATGCCCCAACTTATTAACTAATGCCCCAACTTATTAACTAATGCCCCAACTTATTAACTGATGCCCCAACTTATTAACTAATGCCCCAACTTATTAACTGATGCCCCAACTTATTAACTAATGCCCCAACTTATTAACTGATGCACCCTATACTATCTCATGCCCCTGTACTAAGTAATGCCCTAAATTATTAACTGCTGCCCCAAAACTAACTCCTAGCACTAAAATACATCATGGTAGTTAGAGCAACACTTCATCATGGTAGTTATTCCATCATGGTAGTTATTCCATCATGGTAGCAGTAACAGGCCACCTACACCCCCCCCCCCCCCCCAAAAAAAAAAGTTACATAATTCCACTTAATAAACTTTTACACTACATTCACACATCCGGTAATTTACATATCAAACACTTACACACACGTAGAGTGAAGGGCACTTATAATCACTACTGTATTATAAGTCTCTTAAGTAACTTGTATATAAGGCACTTAAATGGGTGAAATAAATCGACTATGTTACTTTAGATTAGTGTAAGTTCTGACGCCTTTTATCTAAGTGGGGTTTAAGTGGTAATGAAATTCTATAAGTATTTAAGGAAGAGGAGAGGGGGAAGGAGGAAGAGGGGAAGGAGGGGGAGGAAGAGAAGGATGAGGAAGAGAAGAAGAGGAAGACACAACTCACCAAAACACATTTTCCTCACACACACACACACACACACACACACACACACACACACACACACATTAACCAAGAACCGGGCTAAGAGGAGGAAGAGAAAGAAGAAGGAGGAGAAGAAGGAGAGTGGAAGACAAGAACGAATGAGACACACAGGAGAAGGGGAAGAGAAGATATAAAGGGATAATCCGGGAGGGTAAGGACAGATACTCAAACAGGGAGGAGAGGGAGAGGCAGGGAGAGAAAAGGGAGAGGCAGGGAGATATATGAAGGTCTCACGTCCCTCTCAACACTGTGTACACGGGGGAGAGGAGGAGGAAGAGGGGGGAGGAGGAAGAAGGCAGAAGAATTGGTGAGAGAGGAGGAGGAAGAGAAGGGGAGGAAGGAAGGCATGAAAATTGGTTAGGAAGAGGAAGAGGGGAAGGAGGGGAGGAGTAAGGTAGGAATAAGAATTGGTGAGGGAGGAGATAGATGGAAGGGGAAGGGGAAGGAGAGAGAGAGAGAGAGAGAGAGAGAGAGAGAGAGAGAGAGAGAGAGAGAGAGAGAGAGAGAGAGAGAGAGAGAGAACGTGAAGATGAATCAATATATCAAGTACTCAAGGATCTCTCTCTCTCTCTCTCTCTCTCAGGCCATCCTAAAATACCCCCCCCCCTCCACTCCCCTCCCTAGACAGCATCCTTGACCAATATCCTTCGCCAATATCCTTCGCCTCACATCCTCCTCCTGTCCATCCTACAGAGGTGTTTGCCGAGTCACGCTGACCAGGTTAATGAGAGGAAGGTGTTATGGGGAGGGGGGGGGGAGGTGTTTGTTGAGGATGACTTATTGCACGGCCTTGTTGACACTCTCTCTCTCTCTCTCACTCTCTCTCTCTCTCTCTCTCTCAAATAACAGAAAAAAAATAAATTACGACTTTTTTCAGAGTTCGTTATACTGGGGTTGAGGATTGCATTGTCAAGTGTCTTATAATGAGGTTCACACTGACTATAGCAAGAGTGTATGTATGTCTATGTATGTATGTATGTACGAGTGTGTGTCTATGTATGAATTTTCTCAGTTATTTCCACCAAATTTGAGAGAGAGAGAGAGAATGAGAATGGTTTGTGGGAGCCCCGCTGTTCTGGGTCACTGACTGGGTAATGGCTCCGTCAGTCACCCAGTCAGTGAGTGAGTTAGTTTGTTCCTCAATTAGCCATTCAGTCAATCAGGAAAGGCGAATATTGAGCTGACTGACGCAAGTAAACACAAAAACACACACACACACACACACACACACACCATTTATCTATCTATCTACGCCCCCCCCCCCCCCCCCAGGTAGGAGGCGGCCAACAGCACCTGACAGACAGACACCTTCATTAGTCTCAGGTGAGGGAGGGGAGGGAGGGAGGGAGGGAGGGGAGGGAGGGAGGGAGGGAAAGGAGGGAAGGAGGGAGGGAGGGAAGGAGGGGTAAGGGAGGGAAGGAAGGAAGGAGGGAGGAGGGAGGGAAGGCTACAGAAGGGAAGGAGGGGTAAGGGAGGGAAGGAGGAAGGAGGGAGGGAGGGAAGGCTAAGCAGTGTATATCTTCCGTGTTCTTTAAGTCAACACAGACGAAGGCGATAACCAGAGCATAACGGACAGACGGACAGGTGGAGGACAGACTGAGGGGGGGGCTGGAGGTGGGCGGAACGTGGGCGGAGGGTGAGGCGGAGGTGTGGGTTGAGGGTGGTGCGGATGTCAGTATGAAATTGCCTGATTGTGCTCTCTCTCTCTCTCTCTCTCTCTCCCCATAGACAGACAGACAGACAAATAATTACTTAACCTCACACACTATATATCCCACTTCAGGCCT
The DNA here is from genome assembly GCA_958450375.1 of Homarus gammarus. Lineage (NCBI taxonomy): Eukaryota > Metazoa > Arthropoda > Malacostraca > Decapoda > Nephropidae > Homarus > Homarus gammarus. The sequence goes on from CAUDMG010000372.1 coordinate 5,556,536, forward strand.
TGTCCTAATTTCAACGCTTGAGTGGGCAGATGACCCTCTTCCCCTCCCTCTCCAACGTTCCCACTCTCCTTCCTTCCCCTTCAACACTCTCCCTACTCCTCCTCCCTCTCCAATACTCCTCCCCCCACTCCAAAACACTACCTCCTCACCCCTCCAACACCCTCTCCAACACCCCCTCCTCACCCCTCCAACACCCACCCCCCTTACGGTACCGCCACGTACAGTCCAGATTCCCAAGGCCGCGTACGTGATATTTTTAACCCATTTAAAATAAGGTTAGAGTCCCAGTGCTAGAATGACGCCATTTTGTGTCACGAGAACGAGAGAGAGCGAGAGAGAGCTGACACCTTATCAACGTCAGTGTCACGTCAGCAAGGCCGGGTTAAAGCTGACACTCTTGTTAACCACACACACACACACACGTTCACTGTAACTTACACCGCTGGCATTTACATGTTGATTCGATTAAAGTTAAAGGAACGCACCGATTAGTTTAAAGGGACGACTGGCTGTGTATAGTGGCCCTCTCATTTAAAGGGACGCACCACCTCGTTTAAAGGGACGCCATTAACTCGCAATTATACATGGCCATATATACGCCTGTCCCTGTGTGGCCATATATACGCCTGTCCCTGTGTGGCCATATATACGCCTGTCCCTGTGTGGCCATATATACGCCTGTCCCTGTGTGGCCATACCTTTTACAGTTTATCCTGAATGGCCATATCTGTTCCTATATGGCCACAATACCTTATATAACTATCCCCGAATGGCCTCACCTTTCCACACCTGTATTTAAGTGGCCATACCTCCCATACCTGTTTCTGAATAGCCACACTTCCCAAACCTGGCCACACTTATACCAGCATAGCCACATCTCCCATACCATAACCACACCTACCACATCTAGCCACACCTCTCACACCTGACCACAACTCCTACACATGGCCACACTTACCACACTACCCACACATGGCCACATCTCCTACACATGGCCACACACACTGAAATAAACCTGGCACCATTAAGGCAAGTCGTGCATTAAACCCTCAGTGGGGATGATGGCAGGACCGTGTTATGGTTTAATGGAGCTAAATAAACCACAGATTCGCCGAAGTTAACGGACTTGGATTTAACGGACTAACCTGTGTCCCTTATACGACTATCCTCACAGTGTCCGTTATAGAGAGGGTTCACTGTATATACCTGCCAAGTGCTCAACCACCCCAAGATATATTCTTATTGGACACGTTATATAAATATCCCTGGATGACGTTTACGCCTTTGTTGCCCCGAAGATTACACAGGTGAGGTTAAAGGGTGGGTGGGTGGGTGTAGGTGGGTGAGTGGGTGTGGGTGGGTGTAGGTGGGTGAGTGGGTGTAGGTGGGTGTGTGGATAGATGTGGTTCTTAACGTCATACCTCTACCACACTCTACTACCACCTGTCTACCAAACATCACCACCCTCCCACCCGCCCACACCCAACCGCCCACCAACACACGATCAGGACAAGGCTAGCCACACCCTATCACACAGAACGTGACGGTACAGACACACTGATGGCAAATACCACTTGTTCTGTAACACCTCACCTCACCTCACCTCCAATAGACCATAGGGAAGGTGAGGGGGGGGAAGGGAGGGGAGGTGAGGGAAGGTGAGGGGGGGGGGAGGTGAGGGGGAAGGGGGAGGTGAGGTAAGATCTGGAAGTAACTGTTGTAATGTTGAATAATTTTGACGATTTTATGTTTAAATTATTATTATTATTCCGAAAACGATTTAAATTACTAAGGAACTTGTTGCATGCACGAACTATGTCTTGAAGCAACACTGCAACATCATGACTACAATCCTCTAGTCATTGTTGCAATTTGCTGTACATACAAGAATTAAAAGGAAAATCTAGTGTTTACTTTTCCAGTTCAGTAAAGACAATACTATTAAATTCTCTTATTTAAATTGACACACACACACACACACACACACACACACACACACACACACACACACACACACACACACACACACCATTGCACGTTTTTTCAACATTTCTCAACATTGTAAACTCTCTATGCCAATTAACACCGAATTGCACCCAGCCAGAACGCCCTTGTCTCTTCCGTTGTTCTTCTTCTGCTACCTCTCTCTCTCTCTCTCTCTCTCTCTCTCTCTCTCTCGCCACCTGACCCAACCTCTGACGTCATTATCACCCCCCCCTCACACACCCAACCATTTATTGACTAGCTATTGAGTCGTCACCCCCTCCGTTACCCCCCACCCCCTCCTCCTCCTCCTCCTCCTCACTCCCTTACTTCCCCTACCCTGAGGCACTATATATCCCCCTTAATTATTCTCCCTTTCTATCTCCTCCCTTTCACCTCCTCTGCATCTTCTCCACTCCCTGGCTCCCCTCTCTGGTCTCCGACATTAGCTACCCTCCCTCAACTCCCTGGTTACCTTTCCTCTCTCCCTGACCCCTCCCTCCTTCCTTACCTCCCTGACCCCCTCCCCTCTCGCTTTCCTTCCCTCCCTGATCCTCCTCCCCTCTCACCTTTCCTCTCTGACTCCCTCCCTCCCTCCATCATTGCCTGACCCCCTTCGCTCCCTCCCTCCAACAGTATCACGTGTTCATTGATTCCCAAGTTCCAAGACACCTCACCCTGGCGTCTGGCACTCCCACAGTTGGCACTCTGGGGTCATAAGGTACTACTCTGTGGGGCGGGGCGGGGCAGAAGTTCCTTGACACATCCTACGGGAGAGTCCTTAAGTTTAGTGTCCTATCAGGAGACAACCTAAGGAGGTTCATAAACCTCCCACTCATCTCCTTCTCTACCTCTTCTTCTTCTTCTTCTTCATTTTCTTTCTCCTCCAATCCTCCCCCCATCATCCCCCTTCAACCACCCCCAATTTCCCACACCTCCCCCATCAACCCCCTCCATCCACCACCTTCCCCCTTCAATTTCTCTCCCTTGATTACAGGTGTTTCCTCAGGTAATAGCAGGGTCCTCTCCTCTTTATTTCTCAAGAGTAACTACCCTGTGAGCGAGAGAGAAAAAGAGAAATGTCCCATAACGAAGGAGATTACTCGTTAAGTGGGCGATGTAAACAGTGTACTTAAATCAGGGTTGACTTAAGGGTAAAACAGTGGAATATTATGATAAAAAAATGACCTCAAGATTACACACTGAGACTCTACCTTAACTAGATACCTTCACTTAGCACCAGTTAGGAGACAAAACGTATCTAGTTAACGTCAGAGTCTCGGTGTTAATATTGTCTCCTAACTGGTGCTAAGTGAACTAGTTAAGTCAGTTGACCCTGAACGAGAAGGAAACGTTAACGACCTATGACCTACAACGTTTTTGATGGTATATGTGTGTGTGTGTGTGTGTGTGTGTGTGTGTGTGTGTGTGTGTGTGTGTGTGTGTGTGTGTAAATTAATAATAAGGTAAAAAATAGAAACGTTTGTCCGGGAACATTTCAGTAATTCACTTTATACTTGTGGCAAACTTTTTCTAATGCTCTAGGTGACGAACTGGACATATTGTGGTAGAGGTTTGTCTGTCTGTCTGTCTGAGGAGAGAGAGAGAGAGAGAGAGAGAGAGAGAGAGAGAGAGAGAGAAGGCCGTAGTAAGGGAGGAAAGGGAGAAGGGGGTGAGCGAGGAAGGGGGAGTGAGGGAAGGGAGAGAAAAGGTAGGAAGGTCGCACTAAGGGAGGTAAAAATAATCTCCCTGAAGAACTTTTATTGAGTTAATTCTCTCACCACCAGCCAGCCATCCCTCAACCTCAGGGTCTCTCACTAAACTATTTCTCAACACAAACTTTCTCTCTTTCTCATATCTCTCAAACAAGCTTTCCTTATGTCTCAAACAAAATTACGACTTATTTCTCAAGATCTAGTTAATGTCTCAACAATTTTATTTCTCTAAAAAAAAATTATGCCTCAATATTTTAACTTAATTCTCAACAAAAATTTCCAAATGTCTCAAAAACCTTATCAATATATATTACTTCAGACACATAGGAAAAAGAGAGACTTTTAAAAATGGCGACACTCTTGCACTGAGACTAGACTACATTTTGTTCTTACCGGAAGAGAATAATAATAATCAATGCTATGAACCTCTGAGAACTGTGGGCTGAAGGTCGTGGGCTGGAGGTCGTGGGTAGGAGGTCGTGGGCTAGAGGTCGTGGGCTGGAGGTCTTGAGTAGGAAGTCGTGGGTAGGAGGTCGTGGGTAGGAGGTCGTGGGCTAGAGGTCGTGGGCTGGAGGTCTTGAGTAGGAAGTCGTGGGTAGGAGGTCGTGGGTAGGAGGTCGTGGGCTAGAGGTCGTGGGCTGGAGGTCTTGAGTAGGAAGTCGTGGGTAGGAGGTCGTGGGTAGGAGGTCGTGGATAGGAGGTCGTGGGCTGGAGGTCGTGGATAGGAGGTCGTGGGCTGGAGGTCGTGGATAGGAGGTCGTGGGCTGGAGGTCGTGGATAGGAGGTCGTGGGCTGGAGGTCGTGGTGTAAATGAAATAAAAGCGTCGGTCGGTGATGCAACAGGTGTGTCGGGAGATCTGTCGGGAGATGTATCAGTCGGGGGATGTCGATCGGTGTGTCGGCCATCAAAAACAACAACAAAACGACAATAAAAACTAACACAGTAATCCCCAGGGGCGGTGAGGTGACGCAGCCCCCCCCCCCCCCCACCCCCCCCAACACCTCCTTCTGACACAAACAAACAATGTATGACAGATGATCGCCTTGGGAGGAGAGGAGGGGAGGGAGGGGGAAGAGGGGGAAGGGAGAGAGGAGGGAGCATTGGGTATATCAGGGGGAAGTTGGTTAGGTTAGTTTAGGTTAGGTCAGGTCAAGTTAGGTTAGTTTAGGTTAGGTCAGGTCAGGTGAGGTCAAGTTAGGTTAGTTTAGGTTAGGTCAGGTCAAGTTAGGTTAGTTTAGGTTAGGTCAGGTCAAGTTAGGTTAGTTTAGGTTAGGTCAGGTCAAGTTAGGTCAGGTGAGGTCAAGTTAGGTTAGTTTAGGTCAGGTTAAGTTAAGGAAGTCTAATCACCAGACTAAATAAACTGGGGGGTGTCTAATCTTCACGTGATGCCCATTTTCAAAACTTCTCACAAAAATTAATTAAAACAAATCCTAATATAATTCCCAGGGAGAATAAACGTAATTATAACAAAACTCTCAACAAACTACAATAAATTTGTTGTAAACACTGAATCAAACTTTCGGTATTTTGGTAATGATTTGCAACGCCAGAGAGAGAGAGAGAGAGAGAGAGAGAGAGAGAGAGAGAGAGAGAGAGAGAGAGAGAGAGTACATACGGAAAAATATATAACATAGACTGACAGACACAAACACAGATAGATAGATAGATGTACCAAAATAATTAACCCCCCCCCCCCCCACACACACACACTGTCATGGCGGCCTCAATATCAACAAACATTGTCACCCCTCGAGACTGCTGCAACAATATCAACAATGCAACACAAGATTAGGGGGGGGGAGGGAAAGGGGGAAGGTAGGGTGACTTTCCTTTCGGGTAGGGGGGAGGGAGGTGGATGTAGGGGAAGGGAGAGGGTGGGGGAAGAGGGTGGGGGAGGAAGAGGGAAGAGAGGTAGGTAGGTAGAAGAGAGGGGTAGGAGGGAGGGGGAGGGAGGTGAGATAGAGGGGAAGGGGGGGAAGGAGGTAGGGGGAGGGGAAATGCTATATCGTGTTGGTAATTTCTGTGAGTGAACCGATGATGCAATGTTGTTTGTTTACATCTTCCCTCTCTCTCACCCCTCCCTCTCTCACCCCCCTCCCACTTACCCCCCTCTCACCCCTCCTCTCATAACAATAACAATCACAACACACAATAACAAGACACTATATAAGAGAAACACGACCTCGCTAACACCTCCCCCATCTGAACACTTACCACACCTGCGGGAGGAACACCTGAGGGAGGAACACCTACGGGAGGAAAAACTGCGGGAGGAACAACTGAGTGAGATATTTCATGACCTGATACACGTATTACTCCCTCCTTCAGCTCCGTGACCCCTCCATCCCCTTACCTTGGTCACGAGGGGGTCAAGAGGTCACACGCGGGGTCACCAATGACTTCAATATTATAAATGGTGTCGGTTTCTTGGGCTGTGTGTGTGTGTGTGTGTGTGTGTGTGTGTGAACCTTATATAATGCTCCTTCAATTCATCTAAGAACCCGTCTGTTTTGGCCAGGTGTAAACAGAACTCCCGTCTCACCTGTGGACAGCGTCATGGCGGGTTTGTTTACACTATGACGTCACACACTTACCTGAGGAGAGGAAAAACTAATTAAAGAATGGAAATAATTTTGCAGGTGAGTAGTAGTAGTAGTAGTAGTAGTAGTAGTAGTAGTAGTAGTAGTAGCAGTAGTAGTAGTAGTAGTAGTAGTAGTAGTAGTAGTAGTAGTAGTAGTAGTAGTAGTAATTTAGTAGTAGTAGTAGTAGTAGTAGTAGTAGTAGTAATTTAGTAGTAGTAGTAGTAGTAGTAGTAGTAGTAGTAGTAGTAGTAGTAGTAATTTAGTAGTAGTAGTAGTAGTAGTAGTAGTAGTAGTAGTAGTAGTAGTAATTTGAATAAATGACTAAATAACAAAATAACTTTAAAAAACACAAAAAAATCACATTAAAAATCACTGGCACATTAACCACCATCTTTCGTCCCCTCTAAGAGCCATTAAATCACCTCCCCCATTAAATTACCATCCCATTACTCCATTAAAGATAAGGTCAAATATGAGGGAAGGGTGAGAACCAAGACCCCTACGAGCAATTAAAGAACCTGACCTGACCTGAACTGACCTAACATAACCAAACCAAACCTAACCTCTAATCACTTGATCAATTACACTTAAGCTTGTCAAATTCTCAACATTAACATCAACATACATCAATAACATCCTCAAAATTCTACATTAACATCAACAGATATCAATAACATTCACAACATTCCACATACACATAAATAACATTCACAACCTTCCACATAAACATCAACAGACATCAATAACATAACAATACCATCAATAACCACTAATACAATGACGTATCAACACACGTGTCATTCATCATCAGCTAAATGACCTATTGGAAGAATCACCGGGATAAAAGTCTTAACTACCCATCTAAATGACCAATTAGAGGGTGAACGAGGTGAGGGAGCACAGGTGAGTTATGGTCAGGACCTTAATTACCTTGGGTTTACCTGTGTGTTGTCTAGACTTCGTTTGTGCTTTCAGTGACTTTCGTAGGGGAGTTGAAAATGATGGATGGCTTTGTAACCTGACCTAACCTGGCCTGACCTGACCTAACCTGGCCTGACCTGACCTAAACTAGAGAGAAGAGAAGACCAAACAACCCATACACACACACACACACACATCTCTCTCTCTCTCTCTCTACCCTACCAATGTCTCTTAATTCACCAGGTGAGAGGGGAAAGGACAGGTATGGAAGGGGGAGGAAGAGAGGCAGGAGGAAGATAAACAGGGAATGAGAAAGGGGACGATTAGTGGTAATGGTTATTGGAAGCAGAAGATAGTTTATTGATAGCAGGAAGCAGAGGTTATTGACAGCAAATAGTAGGGGTTATTGAAAGCAGGTAGAAGGGGTTATTGACAGCAAATAGTAGGGGTTATTGAAAGCAGGAAGTCGTGATTGTCAAACCCTGAACCAAGAACATAAGAACATAAGAAAATAAGGAGTCTGCAATAGGCCGGTTGGCCTGTGCATGGCAGCTCCTGTCGAGAGTTACTACCACTCTCTGTCATCCATGAATCTATCCAGCCTCCTTTTGAAACTTTCCAGAGTTCCCGCACTTACTACATAGTTGCTAAGCTTGTTCCACTCGTCCACCACCCTATTTGTGAACCAGTTCCTTCCTATCTCCCTCCTAAACCTAAACTTATCCAACTTAAACCCGTTACTCCGAGTCCTATCCTGCTCGGATATTATAAGAACTTTATCAATATCCCCTTTATTGATTCCTTTCACCCACTTAAATACTTCTATCATATCTCCCCGCACTCTTCGTCTTTCTAGGGAAAGCAAGTTTAGTTTCTTTAACCTATCCTGATATGGAAGGTTTCTAAGTCCGGAATCATTTTCGTCATTCTTCGCTGCACTGACTGTAGTGAATTTATATCCATTCTATAATAAGGGCACCAGAACTGAACCGCATAATCGAGGTGCGGCCTGACTAGCGCAAGATATAATTGCAATAAGTTGCAATAAGAAGACTAACCTAGCCTAACCTTACCCATCCTTACCTAACCTAACCTAACCTAACCCGGTCCGTCAAAATAATTAGAAACTGGAGAACCTGTCTAACTAGCAGCGGACTATTACAAGCCACACATACTGATGAGTTTCCAGGCAACACTCGCTGTACGGAAGAACCTAACCTAACCTCACGGAGAAAAAGTAATAGTTAATGTTATAATGTATTACTGTGGTCTAGTATCTAAGGACTCTCAATTCTAGGTTAGTATATACACGGATCTTCAGTAACCAATATGTAAAACACCCGAGCTAAGAGATAAATAGCTTGTCTACGGTTAAAGTAAATATACAGTAAACTCCACCTACAGTAAATTCAATATTATGATTCATTAACTTCAATATCAAAAGTCTCCAAGCATCAGTTCTAAGTTAGCACACACGACATCAACAACTAACACGACAAACGCCTCAATCTCCACCTCTAAGACAATCAACTTCTCTATAGTTCACTCAGGTAGGATTACAAGATAACACAGTAGCGGCGGTGAGACCCAACAATGCACCAGTTCCCACCGCCACACCCCAGCCAGGGCGACCCTTAATGAGGCAGAGGAGAGGTAGAGGGTCGGGTGTGTACAATTGGTGGCAACGGTGGGATCTCTTCTTCCTCCCGCGTACCATCAGTCACCTTCCCCTACCCTCCTTCTCTTACTGTCACCCTCCTCCCACTTCTGTCACCCTCCTCCTCTACTGTCACCCTTCCTTCCCACTACTATCACCCTCCTTCCACTATCACCCTCCTACCCCCTCCTATCACCCTTCTCCCCACTATCACCCTCCTCCCCCTACTGTTACCCCTCCCTTCCACCCTCCCCACGACCGTCACCCACCACAATGCATCATCACCCACATTCTAATCAACCTGAATAAGAAGCTCCCTCCCACACTCTCTACCTGTCATTCTACCTGTCTGTCTTCTCCCTCCTCCTCTAAGACCACACCATCAGACCTACAATGATGGTACGGCAATTTACCCTTAGATCATATTCAATTAAAATCATGTCTTATACCGTAGCTTAATATCAAGTTATGTCTTTTATCCATAAGACATCAATCTCCATTATATGTAGTCTTGGTTCTATTAGATTTTGATGGGTATGTCTGCATGAATGTCTGTATGTGTGTTAGTTTGTTGTTAATTAATTTTCAGTTGGAATATATGGTACCTTGAGATTACTCTTGAATCAGATTGTGTTAGTTGTTTCAAGGAGTGAGTGAGTGCATCCGTATGTGTATAATTTGGAGTTTGGTTGTAATGTACTCTAACTAACAAACACACACACACACACACACACACACACACACACACACACACACACACACCGCACTGCCACACGTCGGACAAAAGAAACTGCAAATACCACACTAACCACACCCCTTCACTCTCCACCCACTCATATACTCAAATCCAATTACAGGGTCAACACAGGGTCACACAGTTTAACACAGGGCCACACAGGTCAGCACAGGGCCATACAGTTAATCACAGGGCCACACGGGGTCAACACAGCACGGTTATAAATGTTCAGACAACAGAGGTTAACAGCCCCTGACCCCACAATGATAAGCCTCTGACATTAACAGCCACAAGACAGGTGGTTAAGACTACCTGGTCAACACTGTGAGAGGAAACCAGCTGAGTGAACACATTAAGGAGAGACAGATGGTTAATACTCGTACATTAGCCACAGAATGACATATCCCTAACCTAATCTGACCTGACCTGACCTAACCACGGGAAGTTAAGGTGACTGCAAAATAACTCACTGTATTTGAGAAATTTTCCAATGTATTTATAAAGAGGAAGAATATATTATGGTCAAGAAAAACCGTAAAAACAAATTATTTATAAATCATGAAATCCGACGATACTAAAACAAATAAAAAAACAAATAAAAACAAAACAAAAACAATAACCTAAAAATAAATAACATGACATAGAAAAAAATACAAAAAAAAATTATCACCAAAACTAAAGGTAAAAATAATTGATTAAACCAAGACAATATTAAGACAGGTAAAGTTAACAGGTGTTCATGACTCGTTATACACAAGGTCGAGAGAATCATTTATTTGTTTGTTTTTTTGTTTAATGTATTTTACTTGTTTGTCTTTCATTTATGTCTTAACTATCTCTCCATCTCTCTGTCTTTGTTCTCTCTTTTTTTCTCTCTCACTTTTCGCTCGCCTCTCTCTCTCTCTCTCTCTCTCTCTCTCTCTCTCTCTCTCTCATGATATATAGATAACCCAATAAGTATATATGAGAGAGAGAGAGAGAGAGAGAGAGAGAGAGTAAAAACACTGAGAGAAACAATGGAGGTCTTTAAACACACACACACACACACAGGTAAATGGAAACAAGTGATAACAGCAAACAAACACTTAACACTTAACCATGCAATCGTCTCAGACTCACACACACACGGTCAATATTTACACATCACCAGACAATAACACCGACAACAAAAACATGACAAATACAAACAAACACACACACACACACACACACACATTGCAAAGGCACGCAACCAGGTATAACTAGAGCAAATACACCTTTGTATTTTCAGGTGTGGAATAAAAAAAAATGCCTTACAAGTTACCAGCTTCTGTAACATTTGCTTATATGTGTAAACCAATGTAAACCACCGAGTGTAAGCCATTGTAAACTACCAAGTGTAAACGAATGTAAACTACCGAGTGTAAACGAATGTAAACTACCGAGTGTAAACGAATGCAAACTACCGAGTGTAAGCCATTGTAAACTACCAAGTGTAAACGAATGTAAACTACCGAGTGTAAACCAATGTAAACTACCGAGTGTAAACCAATGTAAACCACCGAGTGTAAACCAATGTAAACCACCGAGTGTAAACCAATGTAAACCACCGAGTGCAAACCAATGTAAACCACCGAGTGTAAACCAATGTAAACTACCGAGTGTAAGCCATTGTAAACTACCAAGTGTAAACGAATGTAAACTAACGACTGTAAGCCATTGTAAACTACCAAGGTTAGGCTAGGTTAGGTTTAAGCCTAAGGAAGTGAGCCCTAGGAGGTAAGGCTCAAGAAACAATATTCAAAAAGGCTCCCCCCAAAAAAAATCCTTAAAAGGTTTTACTCAATATTTAAGGGTCAAAGGTTAAGGCCCTTGAGGTAAGACTCCATAGGTAGGTCTCCAAAGGTATAGGTCTCCAAAGGTATAGATCTCCATAGGTATAGATCTCCATAGGTATAGATATCCACAGGTATAGATCTCCACAGGTACAGATCTCCACAGGTATAGATCTCCAGAGGTAGGTCTCCACAGGTACAGATCTCCAGAGGTAGATCTCCACAGGTACAGATCTCCAGAGGTAGATCTCCACAGGTACAGATCTCCACAGGTATAGATCTCCAGAGGTAGGTCTCCACAGGTAGGACCCCAAGAGCTAGCACACTTTCACCCCCTCCCCCGGCAGGTGTCTTCCTTAATTACGGTACGCCAAGGTTGTCGCCACCTGCCGTGTTGAATACACGCGTGCTGAATTACCATTACCCAACGTCCAGAGCCGCCGCCCCCGTCAGAGCCTCCCGCGGGAAACTATAGGGGCGGCCCTCACAATGGCTCCGTGTGGCGTCATCAGGTCAGGTCAGCTGATTAATGGACGCGTCGTGAGCCACTACCAGCCAGAAACAGAGGATTGGCTTGGCTTGATGGCTGGCTGGCTTATTTCAATGGCTTGGTGGCTATACTTTCGTCAGCTTGGCATTGGCAGGTTCAGGTCTGGCTTGACTTGGCTTCTCTCCACACACACACACACAGTCAGGTAAACATATTTTTGTATGGACTGCTTAACTCATTGTTCACTAAAGCTATCAGTCATCATTAATATTATGATGGATGTGTGTGTGTGTGTGTGTGTGTGTGTGTGTGTGTGTTTTCTAAGCCAGCCACATCCTCAACACTACCACATACTAACCACAGCAGTACCATACACCAGCCACACCCTTACAACCACCACACAACCCACCACCAAACACACATACTACATCCTCTACCATTACCACACACCAACCACACCTCCACCACTACCACACACCAAAACAAACACACACACACACAAACCATTATCCCATTACTCACACTCCCTTACCACACCTCACCACCACAAAACACACACAAGGCACACCCATGTAAACCAACAAACCCAATTCCTTAAACCCCCCTCCCCCACCCACACACACACACACACATAACGTAATATATAACATCCACATAGCAGTCATTCCCTGTACTTACCTGGCCTCACCCATTAAGAAAACTCACCTGAGAAAGGGTTAACTACAGGTAAGACTCATCATTTAAGATAATCAACACCTTAAGCTTCACGGTTCAGAGACACAAAGACTCTTATAAGTTAGTTTAGTCTCGTAAATTGAGGTTGAAGTGAAAGAGGAACATTTATCACACGTACCTATGAGAATCCATTTTTCTATAGTAACTTAAATGAAACAATTAGATACGTGTTTTATCTCTCAAGTTACGAGTTAAAACAAAAATAACTTACGAATTAGTGAGAATCTTAATACTATTGACTTAATATTATGACGCTAACTATCGGTTGGGTCGTTATCTTCTCACGTCAACTAGCGAACAAAGTAGTTTGGCTTCCGTTAGTTGTTAGTGCTGTGATTATGGTATTTGTTGACGTCGTGTTGATGGTGCTGTTATCTAAGTGCCGGTGCTGTTATTTAAGTGCTGGTGGTGCTTTAATTATTGTAGGTGCTGTTCACTATAGGCTGTGATGTCGGGATACTGAGGCTACTATCGGGTTGTTACAGCTGTCTTGAGTACATAACAGCTGCCTTGAGTACATAACAGCTCTCTCGAGTACATAACAGCTGTCTTGAATACATAACAGCTGTCTTGAGTACATAACAGCTGTTTCGATTACATAACAGGTGTCTTGAGTACATAACGGCTGTCTTGAGTACATAACAGTTGCCTCGAGTACATAACAGCTGTCTTGAGTACATAACAGTTGCCTCGAGTACATAACAGCTGTCTTGAGTACATAACAGCAGTTTCTCGGGATACACATATACACTGTACATAAGGGATCAGTCAACGTACTCAAGGGGGGCTAAGTCAACGTACTCAAGGGGCTAAGTCAACGTACTCAAGGGGCTAAGTCATCGTACTCAAGGGGTTAAAAGTAAGTAGATTAAAGCGAAATAAATTCTTCTTAGATTTTCCGCATTATGTTTTAAAAGAAAGCATGTACGTGTGTGTGTGTGTGTGTGTGTACAGGTAAGAGAGTACCTGGAGGGAGTACCTGGGGGTCGGTTGGTGACCTGTGGCTTATAAGGTTCCCAAGTAATTACAGGTAATGTGCCCCCCCCCCTCCTTTACCTCTCTCGGCTACCTGGCGCAACGTACCTCACTTACCTGTCTTTATACCAGGTAAATATTAATTAAGGTGTGTGTGTGTGTGTGTGTTTGTTGTTTGCAATATACGCTCATACGCCAAGGTGAAGAAGCCATATCAGGTAAGGAGCTACCAGAGTGAGGCAACTTATACGCTCCCGGCCACGGAAACCAGAACACACACACACACACACACACACACACACACACTGATTTCACGATTCACAGTTGCTTAATAAATTTGTTGACGAGTGTGGAGACGGGTGGAGGGGGAGGGAGGAGAGGAGGAAGAGGAAGAAGAGAAGGAAGAGAAGAGGAGGTGGGGAAAAGTGAGAAGGAGGAGGAAGAGAAGGGTGGAGGAGGAGGAGGAAGACTTTAACAGATAAGAGACGTCAATATCCAAACCATCAATAATCCAATACTGACCATTCACACACGTTCCCTCCCTCCCTGTCACTGTTCCTTCCTTCCTTCCTTCCTTCCTTCCTTCCCTCTCTGTTAGGTTAACTTAAGTTCAATTATGTCAGCTTATGTCAGGTCAGGTTAGGTTAGGTCGGGTTAGGTCAGATCAGGTCAGGTCACGTCAGGTTAGGTTAGGTCAGGTCACGTCAGGTTAGGTTAGGTCAGGTCACGTCAGGTCACGTCAGGTCAGGTCAGGTTAGGTTAGGTTAGGAGTCTGCATGTAAGTGGCTCCCAAATAGAAATTCCTCATCTGCCAGAGAACTATACTGAAGAATGTTAATTACTTCACACCTGTTAAGACTTTGGTGGGCCAAGTTTATACTACTCTCTCTCTCTCTCTCTCTCTCTCTCTCTCTCTCTCTCTCTCTCTCTCTCTCTCTCTCTCTCATTCTATGTTTATCTATCTATCTCGCTAATATCGTGAGAGTCTCTGGGGTTCACACACACACACACACACACACACACACACACACACACACACACACACACACACACACACACTGAGGTGGAGGTGAGGGAGTACAGCGCCTTAGGTTAGGTTAGGTTAGGTTAGGTTAGGTTAGGTTAGGTTAGGTTGAGAAAATACATTTATTCTAAAAAAATTTGCCTGTCGAGACCCCTGAGAGAGAGAGAGAGAGAGAGAGAGAGAGAGAGAGAGAGAGAGACCCCCACACACACTAATAAGCTACCAGGTGTAAAAAATTTCTCCCCAGGTATAAACAGAAAACACAAAAGAACACAAACACGGGAGCGAACGCCGACAGGTGAGGGAGAGGGGGGTGAGAGGGAGGTGATGGGGTGGGAAATAAGTGGGGTGAGGGAAAAGGGGGGGTGAGAGGGATGTGAGAGGGTGAAGAATATGTAAGAGGAGTGAAAGGGATAAAAAGAGTGAATCAACGGAGGTGGATAATCGGGGTGGATGAACTGAATGTATGGATAAGGTGGATGAATAGGGTGGATAAAGAGGTGGATGAATAGGGTGGATGAATAAGGTGGATCACAAAAGTAGAAATGAAAGGTGTAGGGGAGTGGATCATGGCTAACTACTGTACAGACATAATACCTAACAACTTCAAATCAAATTACAAAAACAAATAAATAAATAAACAAACACAAGAGTAATAACAAAACAACATATACAACCACAACAACAACAGCAACGACAACAACAAAACCACATTAGGACCCAGGTACCGCGTCATCCCCGAGGTACGCCGTGACGTCACCACCACCACCCCGAGGCAGAGAGGTGCTCACTGGAAGACTAATATGGCTGTGTCTGCTGTCTGTGTCTGTATGTGTCGAGTTGTGTGTGTTTATGTGTATTTCTGTATTGTGTCTGTATATTTGTGTCTGTCTTATGTCTTCCTGTCTATTTGCGACTGTCTGTAACTATTCGTGTCTATGTCTGGCGTCTGTATCCGATGTCTATGTCTGTATGTGTGAGTGTGTTTGTCTTTCCACGCTCGGCCAGAATTTTGGTGATAACATTTTCTAGTGTAAGATTAGAAAACGTGTTCCCAGCCGACCATGAAAAGTGGAGGGGGGACTTGCGAATTCATGCGGTGAGTTTATCAGGAGGGAAGAGGGGGGAGAGGGAAGGGGAGGGGAGAGAGGGAAGGGGAGGGGAGAGAGGGTAGGAAGGGGAGAGAGGGTAGGAGGAGGAGAGGAGAGAACGATGGGGAGAGGGAGAAGGAGAGTGGGGTTGTAAACACGACAACTCCCATCAAATATTAATGTATTTCCAGCAAACTTTGTGTGTGTGTGTGTGTGTGTGTGTGTAGATCACAACCAGACCTCACTGTGTTCTGTTATTACTGTACTGAGTAATACTTTCCTTGGGTTAGGTTAGGTTAGAACAGCTCAGTCTCGTGGTGACCTAACTAAAGCTACTAACACACACACTGTTACCATCATCATCATCACACTGTTACCACCATCATCATCACACTGTTACCACCATCATCATCACACTGTTACCACCACCGCCATCACACTGTTACCACCATCATCATCACACTGTTACCACCATCATCATCACACTGTTACCACCATCATCATCACACTGTTACCACCACCGCCACCACACTGTTACCACCAGCGCCACCACACTGTTACCACCAGCGCCATCACACTGTTACCACCACCGCCTCCAGACCTCAATACCCAGCGGTTAATTTGCGGTTCTAATTATAGTAAGGATCATAAGGGCTAAGCTTCACGTTGGTAACACTGGCAATGGTGGCGACGGACGGACGGACGGACTGACATATGGTCGGCCACATTACGTCAGTACTGTAATGATGTAATTAGGTTAAGGTTATATGAGAATACCTGTAAACGTGGAGCACTTTACCTATAACTACCTGTAATTAGACTTGCAATTGTACCTGGACCCGTAAATTTACCTGTTACCTGGTCCAATATAATTACCTAACCAAACCCAACTAAACCTAACCTAACCTAACCTAACCTAACCCAACCAAACCAAAACCAAACCTAACAGAGAGAGAGACAGGACAGAAACACCATTAACAGATGAATGAATAGATGGGTAGACGGTATATGAATAGGACCCACAAAAACACGAGTAGAAAGTAGATGGAGAAGATTATCTATCGACTCGTAAGGCTTATTACACGTCCCTTTCAATTTGGGTCTAAGATTATGTAAATCTATATGCATTCAAGACTGATTCGGGACGATGATTCGAGACTGATTCAGGATGATGATTCGGGACGATTATTCGAGACTGATTCGAGACGCTGATTCAAGACGCTGAGTCGACTTCCCTAAACTAATAATCATTCCTGGTATATATATAAAAAAAACTGATTCATAAAGTGATTCGAGACAATGATTCGTTTTCGTCGAATCATTGAGGTTCGGAGAGGGTTTAAGTTATAATTAGGAAGGAAAATATAAATATGTCTGGGCGATGATATTCCATTTAGAGAGTTGTAGAAAGAACAAGAGTTTGGGGGGAGGGTGAAGGGGGGGGTGAAGGTGGGGGAGAGGGTGGGGGTGTGAAGGTGGGGGAGGGGGTGGGGGTGAAGGTGGGGGAGGGGGTGGGGGGTGAAGGTGGGGGAGAGGGTGGGGGTGTGAGGATGGGGGGTCCCTAGCCTTTTTATCTCCTCGTCTCTCCAGGGGGGATAGAAGGATAGATCGGGGGCCGTCCTCACCCTCTCATCCTGATCCCCTCCCCTTCCCCCCACCTCCTCAAGTGGATAGAAGGTGGATAGATCAATACTTCTAGTCTAGGGGGCCCTCACCACGGAGCCTTCAAGCACCAAGTTAAATAATGGACGGTGACCTTACACGACCACACCCATCTCCCGGTGCATCCCGGTGCACCAGTTAGGAGGCTCAAGTTACCAGGCTCATCTGACTATAACCTGGGTCACCTGTATCCTGTAGATGTACCTGTATTTTCACCTGTACCTGTGTCTGTATCGTACCTGTAACTGCCTGTATCGTACCTGTAACTATCCATTGTACCTGTAACTACCTATATTGTACCTGTAACTATCTATCGTACCTGTAACTACCTATATCGTACCTGTAACTATCTATCGTACCTGTAACTAACTGTATCTGTACCAGTATATCTTACCTGTAGCAGTAGAGGTGCTCCTACAGGTAATGACATACAGGTGAGAATGAAAGGTGAACTCTAGACATCCGCTCACAGTTATACAATATCATAACAGCTGTAATGGTGGGAAGGTGTGTGTGTGTGTGTGTGTGTGTGTGTGTGTGTGTGTGATTCCGTACACATACATACATACATACATACATACACATTTAGAGAGAAAAATTATTATAGCTAGAATGAGACAGACAGACAGACAGACAGACACGGCCACCATAACACAACAAATCTCATATAGTTTCTCCATAAACTTCGAGATATATTTTATGTTTTGTTATTGACAGGGCACCACCACTACCTGCATCACCACAATCGCCTCAACTACCTCCATTACCACCACCTCTACCACCACAACTACCTCCATCATCACCATCATTACCTTCATCACCACCACAACTGTTCCTCAATCACCACTGCTACCACCTTCCCCACCACTACCACCACAATCACCACCACCACCACCACCAGCTGAGAGGAAGGGGAAACTGATGTGTTTTGGTTGGTGCAGTAAATCCTGGCCCCACTAGCCTCGCATACGTTCACTGGTGGCTAATGGTGAACCATGATTTACTGGTGATTTAGATCTTCGTACTCAAGGGGTTAAATCATCGTCCTCAAGGGGTTAGGTCATCGTTCTCAAGGGGGTTAAATCAATCGTACTCAAGGGGTTAAATCATCGTCCTCAAGGGGTTGGGTCATCGTCCTCAAGGGGTTAGGTCATCGTTCTCAAGGGGTTCAATCATCGTACTCAAGGGGTTAAATCATCGTCCTCAAGGGGTTGGGTCATCGTCCTCAAGGGGTTAGGTCATCGTTCTCAAGGGGTTAAATCATCGTCCTCAAAGGGTTAGGTCATCGTTCTCAAGGGGTTAAATCATAGTATTCAAGGGGTTAGGTCATCGTCCTCAAGGGGTTAGGTCATCGTTCTCAAGGGGGTTAAATCAATCGTACTCAAGGGGTTAAATCATCGTCCTCAAGGGGTTGGGTCATCGTCCTCAAGGGGTTAGGTCATCGTTCTCAAGGGGTTAAATCATCGTCCTCAAAGGGTTAGGTCATCGTTCTCAAGGGGTTAAATCATAGTATTCAAGGGGTTAGGTCATCGTCCTCAAGGGGTTAGGTCATCGTTCTCAAGGGGGTTAAATCAATCGTACTCAAGGGGTTAAATCATCGTCCTCAAGGGGTTGGGTCATCGTTCTCAAGGGGTTAAATCATCGTACTCAAGGGGTTAAATCATCGTCCCCAAAGGGTTAAATCATTAATGACCAAGTATAGGTGTTTTCAGGTGTGGAATCCTCAACCTAATTAATTACCAACTACAGGTGTGTCAGGTGTGGAATACTGAACCTAATTAATAACCAACTACAGATGTAACAGGTATGGAAGGAGTGTCAGGTGTGGGATACTAAACCTAATCAATGACCAACTACAGGTGTGTTAGATGTGTCAGGTGTTTTACAGGTGTGAGAAACTAAATCTAATATACTTACCACCATCAAACACCTGTAGTGATTTACTGCCTAGAAAAACCCTCTATCTTCTCTACGATTTACTACACCTTAATACATTACCTAGTGTATGAATACATCTTGGCTATACAGGATTTAGTGTATTATCATGCAGTGTATACATCAAGGGGCCAAGATTTATTGTATAACAAGTCACCCGTTATGCAAGATGGAGTATATGGTAAATATTGTAGTTATACATGATACAATTAGATGTATTTTTTGGTTGTATTCTTGTTGTATTTTCTTATTTGTATTATTTTGACAGTTAATAAATGGATGTATCTTTCTTAGTTACGATTTAGTGAATGATAAACACACACACACACACACACACACACACACACACACACACACACACACACACACACACACAGGGGACGGAAGGATCAATGACTCAGGGTTTCTTGGTCTATACTTAACTGTGCAACTTTAATCTTGTACACGAACACTGTACACGCATACATACAGCCCCCCCCCCCCACCCCACACCTGTACCTGTAACTACCTGTATCTGTACATCACCTGTAACTCTACCTGTACCTGTAACTACCTGTACATCACCTGTAACTCTACCTGTACCTCACCTGTAACTCAACCTGTGACTGTAACCATCTGCACGTATAATTGTACCTATAATTCTACTTCAGAAATACATTATACCTTTACCTATACAGTGAAACCTCGATTTAACGGACTATATGAAGATGAAAGTACGTTATATCGAGGGTCCGTTAGAAGCGAAACCTCAATTTAACTGATTGTTTGGAGAGAAAGGTCCGCTATATCGAAGGTCCCATTTAACGAACTAATAAGAGATGAAAGTCCGTTATATCGAGGATTCAATCGATATGAAACCCCTATTTAACGAACTACATAGAGATGAAAGTCCATTATATGGAGGATCCATTAGAAACGAAACCCCATTTAACGAATTACACGCAGAGAAAAATCCGTTATATCAAGGCCTCATTAGATGTTCTACCTCCATTTAACGGATTATATAGAGAGAAAAATCCGCTATATGGAGGTTTCACGATGACTCACCAACCTCTTTATAAACGACCACTTGGAAAAGATGGACACTGACTATAATATTCTCTTAATTACAGGTAAAGGAACACACCTGGCTGGCCTCCACATGTCACCTTATTCCCCAGGTTAATTGCACAGGTGAGGGGGAGCGTGACACCTTGCACCTGGTTACAACTTTCCCATGATCTGTGAGTCAGGATTAAGGTGAAATTATATAAGTGATGGGAGTGTTAATGGTGGTGTTAATGGTAGTGTTAATGGTGGTGGAGATGGTGGTGTTAATGGTGGTGTTAATGGTGGTGGAGATGGTGTTAATGGTGGTGTTAATGGTGGTGGAGATGGTGTTAATGGTGGTGTTAATGGTGGTGTTAATGGTGGTGGAGATGGTGGTGTTAATGGTGGTGTTAATGGTGGTGTTAATGGTAATGATGATGGTAATGATGATGGTGCTAATGGTAGTGAAGATAGTCGAAGACACCTGTCTAATTTGATGCAAAGACGCCTACCCGTTCTCAGGTAGACAGGTAGACAGGATCAAAAAGAACATTCTTCCCAACTGTAATAATAATAATATGCAAATACTTGTGTGCGGCTTCGTGTGTGTGTGTGTGTGTGTGTATGGAGACGTGTGTGTATTTTTAAGAGCTTTTGTGTGTACGACAGAAAAAGTGCATTACTGTGTGTGTGTGTGTATGTGTGTGTGTGTTCTTTATGTGTACAGAGAGCGTAAGAAGGTGCACATGCCCCCCCCCCCTGTGTGTACATGAGCGGCTAACATCAATGACGAAAATTACAGAACCAGCGACCAGGGGGGGGGGGGGGGGGGAGGTGAGGTTACTACTTACTGCAGGTAGTGGTGGTAGTAATGGTTATTGTGGTAGTGGTATAGCGTGAGAGAAAAACATAATGCTGTCCTCCTACCACCACTACCACCACCCCACCTACCAACCACCACAATCCTTACCCCACCTACCACCACTACCACCACCCCACCTACCAACCACCACAATCCTTACCCCTACCTACCACCACTACCAACCCACCTACCAACCACCACAATCCTTACCCCACCTACCACCACTACCACCACCCCACCTACCAACCACCACAATCCTTAACCCACCTACCACCACTATCACCACCCCACTAACCACCATCCACCACCCCCCCACCTCTCCAACAAGTCCCTTTAATCTACCATGATGGATTACCTTCCACTCTGACAGCCCAAGTTGGCAGTGTTGGTCCATTAGCAACCTAACCTAACCTAACCTAACCTGACCTGACCTGACCTGACCTAACCTGACCTGACCTGACCTGACCTAAGCTAACGAAACCAGACCATGATTACTGTATTCGAGGAGGAGGAGGAGGAGGAGGAAGATTTTCAAGCAATACCTACAACTCACAAATGTCACGTTCCGAAAATCCCCACCCGCCCACCCGCCCACAAGAGAGTATTTACATAACGCAGCCAACCAAACAAGCGAGAGTGAAGGAGGGAACACATAACCTCTGATCCACACACACACACACACACACACACATGAATGGAAAGTTGAAGCCACGCCCATATCACGCATGATGACCCACCCGCCGCCTCCAACTGATGGGCGTGGATGGGTGGACAGGCGTGGGTGGGTGGGTGGACAGGCGTGGATGGGTGGATGGAGGTGGATGAGTGTGGATGGAGGTGGATGAGTGTGGATGGAGGTGGATCAAGTACAGAAGGTCTTCCACACATTACCACTAATAGCGGGCCATTAGCAGCTAGTGGCCACAGAGCTTAACACACACACACACACACACACACACACACACACACACTACAACAAGAGAGAGAAAGAAATGAAGGAATTACCAGATAAATAACAATGAAAATAAAGAAAGAACGAAAGAAAGAAACACACAAATAAAATGATTCAAGGAAGAGAAGAAGGAATAAAAGAATGAGGGCAAGGAGGAAGGGAGGGGGGCAATGAGGGCAAGGAGAAAGAATGGAGAACAGGAAGCAAAGAATAAGAAGGAGGAGAAGGAGGGGAAGAGGGCAAGGGGGGGTAATAATGCAAGGAGGAGGACAGAAGGGCAGGGAGGAAGAGGGCAGAAGGAGGGTAGGAAGAGAAGGCGAAATAAAAGAATGAGGGCAAGGAGGGCAGGACAGTGTTACACCCATCATCCCGTATCACTCAGGTGTATTACTAGGGTATATTACCATGGGCACGGGGCAGGAGAAAGTGCCCAGCATGCACCCAGCAAGGTCACCTGGAACTGGGTGATGTGTGGGTGGGTGGGTAGGAAGGTAAATGGGTGGGTAGGGAGGGTGGATGAGGAGGTGAGTGGGCGAGAAGGCGAGTGGGAGGCATGTAAGGAGGTGAGAGGGATGCGAGTGGGTGGTGTGTGGATAAGGAGGTGAGTGAGAGGTATGTGGGTAAGGAGTTGAGTGGCTTGTCAGTGGATGGAACGCCACAGAGCCTCACATAAACCCCAACAGAGACCCACAGAGCCCAGTAGAGCTCCACACAACCCAGTAGAGCCCAGTAGAGCCCCAGGCAGTGAGCACGGGGGCGGGAAACAACGGAGCAGAGAGCCGGAGAAACACGTTAAAGAGGAGGTTGACCAAGACAATAGTGTGTGTGTGTGTGTGTGTAGGCGTGGAGGGAGGCGTGTGTGTGTGTGCAGGCGTGGAGGGAGGCGTGTGTGCGTGTTATGTAGGCGTGGAGGGAGGCGTGTGTGCGTGTTATGTAGGCGTGGAGGGAGGCGCGTGTGTGTGTGTGTGCGTGTTATGTAGGCGTGGAGGGAGACGTGTGTGTTATGCAGGCGTGGAGGAAAGCGTGTGTGTGTGTGTTATGCAGGCGTGGAGGGAGGCGTGTGTGCGTGTTATGTAGGCGTGGAGGGAGGCGGGCGTGTGTGTGTGTTATGTAGGCGTGGAGGGAGGCGCGTGTGTGTGTGTGCGTGTTATGTAGGCGTGGAGGGAGACGTGTGTGTTATGCAGGCGTGGAGGAAAGCGTGTGTGCGTGTTATGCAGGCGTGGAGGGAGGCGTGTGTGTGCGTGTTATGTAGGCGTGGAGGGAGGCGCGTGTGTGTGTGTGTTATGTAGGCGTGGAGGGAGGCGTGTGTGCGTGTGTGTGTTATGTAGGCGTGGAGGGAGGCGTGTGTGTGTGTGTGTGTGCGTGGAGGGAGGCGTGTGTGTGTGTTATGTAGGCGTGGAGGGAGGCGTGTGTGTTATGCAGGCGTGGAGGAAAGCGTGTGTGTGTGTTATGCAGGCGTGGAGGGAGGCGTGTGTGCGTGTTATGTAGGCGTGGAGGGAGGCGGGCGTGTGTGTGTGTTATGTAGGCGTGGAGGGAGGCGCGTGTGTGTGTGTGCGTGTTATGTAGGCGTGGAGGGAGACGTGTGTGTTATGCAGGCGTGGAGGAAAGCGTGTGTGCGTGTTATGCAGGCGTGGAGGGAGGCGTGTGTGTGCGTGTTATGTAGGCGTGGAGGGAGGCGCGTGTGTGTGTGTGTTATGTAGGCGTGGAGGGAGGCGTGTGTGCGTGTGTGTGTTATGTAGGCGTGGAGGGAGGCGTGTGTGTGTGTGTTATGTAGGCGTGGAGGGAGGCGTGTGTGTGTGTTATGTAGGCGTGGAGGGAGGCGTGTGTGTTATGCAGGCGTGGAGGAAAGCGTGTGTGCGTGTTATGCAGGCGTGGAGGGAGGCGTGTGTGTGCGTGTTATGTAGGCGTGGAGGGAGGCGCGTGTGTGTGTGTGTTATGTAGGCGTGGAGGGAGGCGTGTGTGCGTGTGTGTGTTATGTAGGCGTGGAGGGAGGCGTGTGTGTGTGTGTTATGTAGGCGTGGAGGGAGGCGCGTGTGTGTGTGTGTGTGTGTTATGTAGACGTGGAGGGAGGCGTGTGTGTTATGCAGGCGTGGTTAGTTACACACGCCCTCCTACTGTGCGACGCAGTTTGCAGTTCATTTGTCTTGGTTATGGCTGACTTTATGACCTGTGACTAGAGAAGTGGGGAGGGGAGGGGGAAGGGTTAGTGGATAGAGAAGGGATTGGGGAGGAGTGTGAAGGGGGTGAAGGGATAGAGAAGTAGGGGAAAAGGGGGGGTAGGGAAGGAGGGGTGAGAGGAGGGGGAGGTTTTTTTGTACCCTATGTCATTATCATGTTTTCTCTAGATATGCAAATGAGGGTAATTATAAAAAGGATAATAATAATAATAATAATTGACCTTAAGCTGTTAAACCATCGAACTCACGGGGTTAAACCATCACACTCAGGGGGTGTTAAACCTAAACCCAACCAATATTAGCAATAACAAATATAACGCAACATAACACGGCCGTCAATAGCTCCTCTGTCTGTCTGTCTGTCTTACTTTCACCTGTGTGCTAATTACAGGTGGTGGGCCATTTTGTAATCATCAAATACGGTGCAAGTCCTTTTCCCCATTACCCATTAAGAGGTCATTAAGATGGTAATTTAACTCGTATCGGAAAATAATAGGTAAATTAATTGTTAGTTTGTGTATGTTAATTAATTTTGGTCAGTTTAGTTAATAGTTGTGGTGGTAGTGGTAGTGGTGATAGTAGTAATAGTGGTGGTAGTGGTAACAATAGTAGTAGTCTAGCAACCTTGGTATAGCAGCTACCTGACCACCACTGACGTCACTTAACCGAACTACAATTAGCATGGCGTAATTACCTCAACAAGACTATTATAACTAAGACCATTTCAAGGGTACCAAACACATACACAGACACACACAGACAGACACACAGACACACACAGACAGACAGACAGACAGATACAGGCAAACAGATGCGTGAAGGGGTGTCGTGCCGCAAGGTGTACTACAGTGCCCCAGGGTGAGGTGTTGGGTCCTTCGGTAATTGATTTCGTCTTGATAGTGTTAAATTCGCGTTTATGGGGACCCGTGAAGTGACCCCTATAGCTCGTAAAGTCTAAGGGAGATAGTGGTATAATAAAAAAGGGAGAAGGGGATGGGAGAAGGGAGAGGGAGAGGGGAGAGGGAGAAGGGAGAGGGAGAAGGGAGAGGGGAGAGCAAAGGGAAGGAGGGAGGGTAAGGGAGAGAGAAAGGGAGGGTAAGGGAGAGAGAAAGGGAGGGTAAGGGAGAGAGAAAGGGAGGGTAAGGGAGAAAAGGGTAAGGGAGGGAGGGTATGTTGAGGATAGGTTGTATTAACATATTGTATTAATATATAGGTAAGGGTATATGTTGTATTGTTGCAGAGTGACTTGCAATGGTAACGAGAGAGAGAGAGAGAGAGAGAGAGAGAGAGAGAGAGAGAGAGAGAGAGAGAGAGAGAGAGAGAGAGATTCACCCCTCACCCATCCCTCTGTTCTTGATCTCCCCTCTCCCTTAAACACCCCCTACCCTCCCCCTCTACCACACCCCCTTTCCACGTGCACCATGAATTAGAAATCCCACATATTAACCCCCCCCTCCCCCCCCCCACAAACCACTTAACACAAAAGGTACACAAGGTTGATTAAGTCACGACCAATCTCGACCCCTACACCTGTTGTTACACACCTGTACTGGGGGGGGGGAATAGGGGAAGGGGGGGGGTAAGGAAGGGGGGAGGGGGCCTGGTGTCTGGGTGGTCTTCCCGTCCCTCTACCTCGACACGTACACCGTGAAGCCATAGCCAATACCCGGACCCAGAACCCGACTTGAATTACTAAACCATTACCTCGAGTCTGGTTAGGTTAGGTTAGGTTAGGTTAGGTTAGCAGTGAATCAATTAGTCAACACACACACACACACACACACACACACACACACACACACACACAGCCAGTCAGTAAATTAGTAAACAAAGGACATATAGATATACTGACACACAAAAATTTTAGAGAGAGAGAGAGAGAGAGAGAGAGAGAGAGAGAGAGAGAGAGAGAGAGAGAGAGAGAGAGAGAGAGAGAGAGAGAGAGAGACTTTTCTCCACCAGAATATATTAACAAACTTCTAACTCAGGTGAGGAAGATATTGTAAGACTTGGGGAGCTGTAGTGGGTTTATTGCCTGGGCTGGTGTGGGTGGGGTGTGGGTATGTGGGTCAGGGTGTGGAGATGTGTATAGGTATGTGGATTTAAAGATGTAGGTATGAGTGTGGATGTGTGGGTAAATGTGGGTACGGGGATATGTAGTTGCGTTGAAATTACGTCACACACACACACACACACACACACACACACACACACACACGTTATTTAGACATCATCACTACAACTATCACCATCATCATCACTACCACCATCATCACTAGTATCACCACCATCATCATCACCACTATCACCATCACCACCATCATCATCACCACTATCACCATCATCACCACTATCACCATCACCATCACCACCATCATCATCACCACTACCACCATCATCACCACTATCACCACCATCATCATCACCACTATCACCATCATCACCACTATCACCACTATCACCATCATCACCACTATCACCACTATCACCATCATCACCATCACCACCATCACTCTTTACATTGCCAGGTATATATTCTCATAAGTCTTGAGTGAGATGTGTCGATTGCATGAGAAGTTGAGTTGCAATTTGCACCGTCTGCCACTTGAGGTGTTTGGCAGGTTGTAAATACGTGGTGGGGTGGTGATTTAGGGTGGGGGGAGGGGGGAGTGGGGGGGAGGGGAGAGTGGGGGTGGTGGTGGTAGCGATCGGTCACCACCCTGCCAATACGACAACTCAGGTGTGAGAGAGAGAGGGAGGAAGGAAGGAAGGAAGGAAGGAAGGAATGAATGAAGGTAGGAAGGAAGAGGAAAACACATCCCTCACCTGCCCTACCATATCATCACCTGCAACACACCTGTCAATTAAGACCCTAGACATGCAACCTGACCAGCCAACTAACTACCTCGCTGTCTGTTTGAAAGGTCACTCAACACACGCCTTTACCTACCCCGGGCACCTGTGAGCACTATTTAACACAGGGTCTTCTTACCTGCATACCCCGGGCACCTATGGGCATCTATTTAACACAGGGTCTTCTTACCTGCATACCCCGGGCACCTGTGGGCATCTATTGCAAGGTTACGTTCTTGTTCTTGCTTCTCTTGTTCTCTCCTCCTTCCTCTCATCTTCCTCCTCCTCTTCTGAATCTTTTCTCTTCTTCTTCTGTTTCTACTTCTCTACGACGCCCATATTCACCCAAAAACGCAAATATTAACCCATGCTGTGCTATCACCCACGCCCACAAACACACCCATACACCCCCCCCCCCCCCAGTCACCCACACAGTGGTCCATGCCCCCCCCCCCCCCCCACACACTCCACATCCACAGATCCACGCTCACGCCCACACACTTGCTACACCGCCCACACCCCCCCCCCTCCCTACAGGACCACGCCCACATAACCAATAAAAACACGTCGCTACCTGGACGAAACAAGACAAAAGACGGTAACTGCCTCATTATACACCTGGGAGGAGGAATGTTGAAACTGCAAATATTGAAACTAGTTGTATGTTGCACACCTTGAACCCACCCATCCTCAACTCACACCCACGTACTCACCCCACCCAACCACTCCTCTCCACGTATTCCACCCACCCACAACCTCCTCCTTCATCTCCATCCCCTTCCACCCACCTCCACCCTCACCCATCAACCACTCCTCCATCTACCAACTCACTCACTCACTCACTCACTCGCTCGCTCACTCACTCACTCACCTGGGGATCTTGACTCCCTCCAGGTGTCTACGTCCAGTGTCTAATTAAGGCAAGTCCAGTTTGAGAGTGAGAGAGAGAGAGAGAGAGAGAGAGAGAGAGAGAGAGAGAGAGAGAGAGAGAGAGAGAGCGAACGCAAAACAAAAAAGAAAAGTGGAAATGAACGCAAGAGAGATATGCTCCAGTGAACGCTAAAATCACCCCAAAATGTCTTACTTAAAACACACTTAAAAGACCACATTTTAGGGATGGGTCTTGCTTAAAACACACTTAAAGACCAAATTTTAGGGATGGGTCTTACTTAAAACACACTTAAAAGACCACATTTTAGGAAGTCATACTTAAATTTAAAAACTTCGGGGGGGGGGGGAGGGAGGTCTTACTTAAACGCACTTAAAACTTACTTGGAGTGACTTAAACATACCTAAAGACCTCTTGGGGTGGGGTCTTACTTCAACCCATTTAAGGACCATTTTAAGGGGGGTCTTAGTTTAACATTTTAGGCTCTACACCTTTAATTAAACATCCTCACTACCTGCCGTCCCTCCCTCGTATAAAAATGTTGACATGTTTACAGGAAGAATATGAGGAGAGGCAATAATGCATTAGTCTCCCTTCTCTCCCTCACTTCTCCCTCTCTCTTCCTCCCTCCCACTCACCCTCCCCCCTACCCCCCCCCCCCCCACTCTCCCTCTTCCTCTCCCTCCGGCCAATTTAATGCAGCACAATAACGAAGATTTTTAAAATTCTGCCTTCATAAAGCAAGCCGGAAGGGGGGAGAAGGGAAGGGAGAGGGAAGGGGGAAAGAGGGAATGCTGGTGAGGTGGGTAGGGGAGGAGTGTAGGGAGGGGATGGGGGTAGGGGAAGGGGGGAAGAGGAAGGGGGAAAGAAAGGAGAAAAGAACGAACAAACAAACACACACACACACACACACACACACACACACACACGAGAGTTAAATTAGCCGGGGCAGTCATCTGGAGTCACTCTCGCCTACAGTAGGTGGCCGCCCTGGACTGTGTGGTAATACTAATAGCCACGAAGCCCTGTATTGTAGGTCGTAAACACTACCACCACTGACCCCTCCTGCAGATACCTGAAGGAGAGAGAGAGAGAGAGAGAGAGAGAGAGAGAGAGAGAGAGAGAGAGAGAGAGAGAGAGAGAGACATAACTTGATACTTAACTCTCTCTCTCTCTCTGCGATAAAAAAGATTGTGCCATCACGGTGAGAAAAGTGGTGGCGAAGTGATGGCGGCGGCGATGGCGGAACGGCGGCGAGGTGTTGGCGAGGTGGTGAGTTGGTGTTCCTCAGGGGCCAAACTTAGCACCTTCGCCACACACCGCGTTAGGTAAACACCCCGCCCTTAAACACACACACACACACACACACACACACACACACACACACTCCCTCGACGCTGTGCCAAAACCTGAAAGAGGCGGTGAAGGTAATCCAAAACTTTAGATATTTCGTATTGTTGTCAAGAGGATGAAGACCTGCCCCCAGGGAAGACCGCCAGGAAACATCGACAGGGTCCTCCTCCTTCATGGGGCATCGACCGGTGGTCAATAGAGAGGCAATAAACTGGTGCCTGAAGGAGTTACGACCGCCTGGAGGAGGTCACCAGCAGTTAAGACTTAAGACGGAGGGAGATAAAACATATTTACTTGGGAGACAACCTGAGGTGGACCCAGTGCCAAGATGACACCCAGGACCAGTAGGAGGGCCATGGTGTCACCCAGGAGGGCCATAGTGCTATCCTGGTGGACGGCCACGGTGCCACACAGGGCCAATATACTACCCGGAAGGATGGCCACGGTGCCACCCGGAAGGAGGGCCATGGTGCCACACAGGGCCAAGATACTACCCGGAAGGATGGCCACGGTGCCACCCGGAAGGAGGGCCATGGTACCACACAAGGCCAAGATACTACCCGGAAGGAGGGCCATGGTGCCACACAGGGCCAATATACTACCCGGAAGGATGGCCACGGTGCCACCCGGAAGGAGGGCCATGGTACCACACAGGGCCAAGATACTACCCGGAAGGAGGGCCATGGTGCCACACAGGGCCAAGATACTACCCGGAAGGAGGGCCATGGTGCCACACAGGGCCAAGATACTACCCGGAAGGAGGGCCATGGTGCCACACAGGGCCAAGATACTACCCGGAAGGAGGGCCATGGTGCCACACAGAGCCAAGATGCCACCCGGAAGGAGGGCCATGGTGCCGCACAGGGCCAAGATGCCACCCGGAAGGAGGGCCATGGTGCCACACAGAGCCAAGATGCCACCCGGAAGGAGGGCCATGGTGCCGCACAGGGCCAAGATGCCACCCGGAAGGAGGGCCATGGTGCCACACAGGGCCAAGATACTACCCGGAAGGAGGTCCATGGTGCCACACAGGGCCAAGATACTACCCGGAAGGAGGGCCATGGTGCCACACAGGGCCAAGATACTACCCGGAAGGAGGGCCATGGTGCCACACAGGGCCAAGATACTACCCGGAAGGAGGGCCATGGTGCCACACAGGGCCAAGATGCCACCCTAGTATTGTCGTCCGGTTGTGTGTCGATCAGTTAGTCTCCACCCTCTCACTCACGTGCTAGAAAGGCAAGTTTGTTTTGGTCACGTGATTGGTCAACCATGGTGGTGTGGTCAGCATGACGTCATTAATCAAACTGCACGCTTATTGGGTTACACAAGGAAGGGTGTGGTAACGCGTCATAACATTAATATAGTGGGCCAACATGTCTTCCGTATTGCACTGAGACTCTACTCTTGAATTAGATACAGTATTTCTATAGTTTGCCAGAGGAAACATTAGCGTTCTCTCTCTCTCTCTCTCTCTCTCTCTCTCTCTCTCTCTCTCTCCCCTTCCTCCCATTATCTCTCGTGGGGTCCCTGCCAGCCGTTCTTATCTCCAGCAATATCTCTCACAGCACTAGGCACTATCTCTCGGCACACCTGACCCGATCCAGCTGCGGTCTGGGTTCAGGAAGTAATTTAGGTGGTGAGCCAGCTGTGTCAACTTGTCGCCCCAGCTGGAGAGAGAGAGAGAGAGAGAGAGAGAGAGAGAGAGAGAGAGAGAGAGAGAGAGAGAGAGAGAGAGAGAGAGAGAGAGAGAGAGAGAGAGATTAAACACAAAAATCCGATCCTTCCACAACCGGTACCTCACTCCCCCTTACCCAGTACCTCCCCCTCCCCCCAGTACCTGCCCCTCCCCTTCTCCAGTACCAGTAATGCAGCACCAGTAAGGCCACAGTCCTTCACCAGCACCACCACAGTCTCTGCGCCACTAACATATGAGAGCATTATGGTGCCCTCGGGAACAATGGCTCGCTAGTGCAGGAAGTGTGGTGGAGAGTGGTGGTAGTTGTTGAGTGGTGGTGGTGTGGGAGAGGTAGTGATGGTTGGTGGTAGGTGATGGTGGTAGTTAAGTCAATAATAGTAGTAGTAGTGGTGGTTGTTGTAGTAGTAGTAGTAGTAAATTACTTTCTTGTATTATATGGTATTTCTACACTAATGGTCATTTTCTATACAACACCAACCTCCTCCTCTTCCCTTTCCCCCCTCCCCAAACACCTCCTTCCCCCTTCTCTTCCCCCCTACACCCCCTCCCCCACCCCCCAATACACCTGCAGCTCCCCGATAACGAGACATTAATCAACCTGGCTTAACAGTCTTAATTAAAGGTTCCCAAACCAACGAAAACCAATAAAAAAAATTACTTTCAAAATTACTCCACTTCGTCTTTTCACTTAGTTTTCCTTTATATATTTTTGGCCTAAGAGTGGAATTATTATTAGTTTTTTAAGTGGTAGTTAAAAGTCATTAGACAATTTGTAGTTTTTTTGTTCTTAGTGAAATTATTACTGTTGTCATTGGTAGTGGATGTTATTAGTTACTTAATACTTGTTCTTCTAAGTAGTGAAATTAATCACCAGGAAACAGTAGGTAAATCACAGGTAAATACAGGTAAATCAAAGCCACGAATTTCACTCATTTACAACAGAAAAAATTAAATATTCCTAGGTATAATTTACAGTAAAAAATGTAAAAATATATCAACCATTTACAACAGAAAAACGTAAAACGCATCAAATCATTTACAGTAAAAAAGATCCTCTCATTTACAACAGAAAAACGTAAACAATTCTGTCATTTACAGCAGCAGGTAAATCTCAGGTAGGTTAGCGAGCCAAGACTTACCTGAAGAAGCCGCAGAAGGTGACCCCCAGGTGACCATACAAGCGTTAATGAGGTTAACCCTGAAGGCCAGACAGGAGGTGACCTTAGGGGCCTGGTGAGAGGGTTCTGGTACTAATGGGCCCCTGTTCTAATGGGCCTTAGTTGTAAGAGATTGACTGACAGATATACACAAGCGGAGAGAGAGAGAGAGAGAGAGAGAGAGAGAGAGAGAGAGAGAGAGAGAGAGAGAGAGATAATTTACTTCACCTGTCCTCCAAGTACACGTCACAACACTCACCTGTAAAAGAGAGAGAAATTTTAATTAGTTTTAAGAAAATACAGAATTTTGTTTTGTTTTATTTTAGTCGTCGTACTCAAGGGGTTAAGTCATCATATTCAAGGGGTTAAGTCGTCGTCCTCAAGGGTTTAAGTCATCGTACTCAAGGGTTTAAGTCATCGTACTCAAGGGGTTAAGTTCATCGTAAGCGTCATAAACCTAAATCGGACAGACGGACGGACGGGGGGTGGCGTCGGAAGGGAAGGAGGTGTCGGACGGGGGAGGGGGGGGGGGAGGGGTAACGGATAGACGGACGGACGGAGGCAAAATCTGCAAGCAATATTTAGTCAAGACATGAATTACACGACCCGTAAACACGAGAGAAATGAAAGGTGGAGATGATGACAGTGTAGTAATGTTAGTTAACACACACACACACACACACACACACAGGGGCAAGAGCCGTAGCAGTAAGTGAGAGTAGATACAGGTACACAGGTCTACAGGTACACAGGTCTACAGGTACACAGGTCTACAGGTACACAGGTCTACAGGTACACAGGTCTACACGTACAGGTACACAGGTCTACAGGTACACAGGACTACAGGTACAGGTACACAGGTCTGCAGGTACACAGGTCTACACGTACAGGTACACAGGTCTGCAGGTACAGCCACCCGAGACGACCCGCCATCCACCACAACAATGCCAGACTAACCCCAAACCAGAGTGCCACCGCCGCCGTAACAGTGCCAACCGGGCGAACAATACCCAGGGGAAAAAACATTCCTACTACTATTACTACTACAACTATACTACTACTACTACTACTACTACCACTACTACCACTACTACTACTGCCACCACTACTACCACTGCCACCACTACTGACTACAACCATCGAACTGTTGCCAAAACATACAGACAGACACTTCCGGTCCCCCCCCCCCCAGTACGTGACGCACATCCGGGGTATAATAAATGGCGGAAGAAGTTTACATATATTGTGTCTTATTACATTTTCTTTGGTAATATTGAAAGGCGTAATGGAAGGCACAGTGAAGGGAGAAGGAAGGAAGGAGAGGAAGGAGGGAAGGAAGGAGGGAGGGAGGGAAGGGAGAGGAGGTGAGAGGTGAAGGGTGAGGGAGGGGAGGAAGGAAGGAAGGAAGGTGCAAGTAGAGTAAAAAGGAGGAGCGAACAAGAGAAGGAGAAAGAAGAGGAAGAAGAAAGAACCGAAGACGCGGAAGAGGAACAAAAGGAAGAGGAAGAGATAGGAGGAAGGAAGAGGGAAAGACGTTTCTCTAATTTGCATAACGAGAGTGAAATGAACAAGGGGGGAGGAGGGGGGGCGTGTGGTAGACAATTGTATGTATGTGTGTTTCGTCACCCCCCCCACCCCACACACACACACACAAACACACACACACACACACACACACACACACACAAAAACACACACACACACACACCATGACATCTAATACTTGGCCTAATTGCTACTCTCTCTCTCTCTCTCTCTCTCTCTCTCTCTCTCTCTCAAACGTTTCTACCACTTGAACGTTTTTAAAAGAACGTTGAGAGGATGAAGGTCCCGATTTGTAGGGGGGAGGGGGGAAGGTCAAGTGAGGATGAGGAGACAGAGGTAAACACGTCACCCCCCCCACGTCACCCCCCTCCCACGTCACACAGGAGAGAATAATCAGATTTTGTAAGGTTGTGAGACAGACAGACAGACAGACAGACAGAAAAAGCAAATAAAACAAACAAACAAACACAACAACACCACCAAATATCTCATAATTAAAACCAATAACCCCCCAAAAATTATTACACAGGGGAACACCATTAAGCCAGCCATTAAGCCATTAAAGAGGTGATAATGGGGACACAAATGGCCCTTATTGACGTTTAGCTTACCTGTCCAGATAACGGCTTCACCTGGTATCAATGTTCATCGTCTTGTGACTATTTTTGGGTTAGGTTAGGTTAGGTTAGGTTAGGTTTTATAATACGAGGAGGAAAGAGGAAGAGGAAGAAGGAAGATGAGAAAGAGGAGGAGAAGGTTGGGAGAGGAGGAAGGAAGAGGAGGAGGAGGAAGAGGAAGGAGGAGGAAGAAGACGCCTCACGCCTCCCACATCATCCAAGAAGGAAATTAAAGAATGAAGAAGAGACTTTCCAATATCCTCTGTAGATAGGAGAGAGAGAGAGAGAGAGAGAGAGAGAGAGAGAGAGGACAGTCTGGCAGAGATAGACAGAAACAAAGACAGACAGACAGATAGATAGATAGATAGATAGATAGATAGATAGACAGACAGATAGACAGATAGAGAGACATCGCTATCATCTCCTCTAAAGAAAACGGGGTGCGATATATATAAATAAAATCTACGGCATTTAGAGCCACGTTTTAGGGAGGTCTGTCTGTCTGTCTGTCTGTCTGTCTGTCCACTACATCTGATCTACCCGCCCACCTTACTCATCTACCACGCCCACCATTCATCTACCACGCCCACACCACGCCCCCAATACACGCCCTGGAAATGGTCTTTGTGTTAGATCACGGATGGGAAAAAAGTTTGAAAAATATTACTTTCTGGTCCAATACTTTCACCTTTATTGATTAAGAACCAATATTGTGCTGTCGTTATTATTATTATTATTATTATTATTATTATTATCATTATTATTATTATTATTATTGTTATTGTTGTTGTTGTTGTTGCTAGTACTACAACTACTACCACTATAACTATCAAAACAACCACTACTACTACCACCACCACTACAATTACCACCACTACTACTACTACTACCATCACCACTACAATTACCACCACTACTACTACTACCACCACTACTACTACTACCACTACTACTACCACCACCACTCCTACCACCATCCCTTTCACTACATTAACAACACACCAACTAACCACCCCCCCCCCCCTCCATCACCACCTGACCTCTCGTCCACACACAGGTAATATACTCACCAAGACACAACACATCTCATTCTCATCACCAGGAAAGTGAGAAAACAAGAGAAGGGGGAGGAGACACACGCTGGAGGGTGTCTCATCGCTGTCGTCGTTATGAGAAATGCGGAAAGGAAAAGGTGACAGCGTATGACATGTTTGCTGGATGGTGGCACTGTTCCGTCCTCCTCACAATACTTCGGGCCAAAAATCACCCTCCACTATTTTTAACTCCTTTATCTCCCTTCAGTAACGTCTATATTAATCTAAATAAACAAAAATAACTATTAAATAAGAATTATATTTACTAGTAATTGATTAAGAAAATATAAGAAAAAAAAAAGGCATATCACTGATTCGTTTCGCTCAACATCTCGTCAAAATAAAACAAATGAAGGTTTGTTTTTTTTATCTGGTGTTCGGATTTTGGCATCGTCTTCGGCTTCGGTTCATTGATGACGTGTACAATGTGGCGGCGTGTCGGATGCTATTACATGCTGTCACTGTTGTCAGAAGAGTGGAATGTGTGTGTGTGTGTGTGTGTGTCACTGTACAGTACATAGTCACGGCAGCAGTACACCCCTCTCTCTCTCTCTCTCTCTCTCTCTCTCTCTCTCTCTAAGTAACAGTACACACCCATCCCTCGCCCCACCCTCGCCTCTTGTTATGACCTCCCGAATGACCTAGTATGGCATGTCGGATTGAGGAGGGAAGTAGGAGGAGGGAAAGGGAAGGAGAGAGAGAGGGCACTATTTACCATTTCCCCTTCTCCTGCCCCTTCTGACCCCTTAGCCCCGCCCCACTTGACCAGCACAGGTTATGCCCCCTCCCCACCCAATACCCCGGGTATCTGAGTGACCTAATCCAGAGGGAAGGGGCGGTGACCTGGTTTCTGAGGCCACACCTGCGTCATTACACATGCAACCAGCTGGCACTGTCACGATGCCGTCATGTTCATCACCTCTGCCCCGTGCTATCGCTACCTTGGGTCAACTGGGGTCATCTGGGGGGTCACTTTAGGTCAAGTGTGGTCATTTTAGGTCACCTGTAGTCATTTTATGGTCACTTCAGATCAGCTATGGTTAATTAAAATCACCTTGGGGAGTCAACTTACCTCACCTGTAGCCATTTGAGGTCAACTGTGGTCATTTTAGGTCAACTGGGATCACCTTAATTCAACCTGTGGTTACTTTAATTAACTCGAGGTAAGGAGGGCAGGTAAGGAGTCACCACACCTGAGACCCTCACCAATTTTTCACAGATAATTATGTATGGTGTTTTTGTCTTCCTATCTCCCTTCCTCTCCCTATCTCCCTTCCTCTCCCTATCTCCCTTCCTCTCCCTATCTTCCTTCCCTCCCTATCTCCTCCCTGTATTCCTCCCTCTCTCGCTTCCCTTCTCTCCCCACCTCTCTAACCCTTCCTCCCCACTCATCTTCCTACCCTCCCTTTCACCCACTCCACATCATACCCACTACACCCGCACTCATACCACATCCACACTCTAACCACACCATACCAACTACAGCAGCACACTCATACGACACCCACATAACATCAGCACCACACCTCCAACCACACCTCCAACCACACCTCCACCCACACCTCCATCCACACCTCCACCCACACCTCCAACCACATCCTGACCTCCCACTAGGCCTCTTGCAGACAGACTTTCCTCTCGCCAGCAAGACTAATCCACAGAGACCATTAGTCTTCCCTAGCTGGTGTTAAGTCCTCGTATCTAGATAAGGTAGGAGTCTCAGAGTGATTCTCAACCCATTTTGGATGCAACTTTTTTCTGCTTTTAAGTGAACTGAAAAGATACGATTTAATATCTCCGTTTATGAGGAAAATTGAACTTTAGTCTTTAATAACAAGTTTGAGTCTTAATTGGTCTCCAGTCTTAATTGGTCTCCAGTCTTAATAGGGCCCCCAGTCTTAATAGGCATCCTTGTATTAACTAACAGGCTCCAGTCTAATTTCTGGTTCAACTTAGTGAGCCAAATAGATACGGTATAATATTTCCACTTAAGATGGAAATATTACCTTAGGAGCCTATAACAATACGACCTTAAGTGAACACCCAAGACTCCGACACCTGGGGACCTTAAGATGACCCCCCTTGATTACCGGCAGGTATTGGGTCAGTGCACCAGGTGATGTGACCAGGTGAGAGGACCAGGTAAGTAGGGAGGAGCTGACTAAGTGGACGGTCCTAGTTCTAACAGGTTCTCGTTATTAATAGGTGAAACTTAACATAACCTGACCTAACCCAACCCAACCTGACCTAACCTGACCTAACCCAACCTGACCTAACCTAACCTGACCTGACCTAACCCAACCTGACCTAACCCAACACACTTGGCTATGGTCAGCATCCACCACTGCCCTTCCTTCCTCCTCCTTTCACTTGTTTTGTTCCAGTTTACCGAGGAGGAGGAGGAGGAGGAGGAGGGCAGGGTCACGTTTTCAGTGTCCACATAAGAGCCAAGAGGAGCAGGAGGAAGGAGAGGAAGAGGAGGAGGAGGAAGAAGAGGAGGAGGAAATGTTGACGGACGAAGAGGGGCGGGTGGGGTGGTGGTATTAGTAGTTGTGGTAGTAATAGTTGTAGTTGTGGTAGGCTGGGAGTATAGCGGCAGGCTGGGGGTATTGGGAGCAGGCTAGGGGTACGGTGGATGCTGACCCCTGGAGCCGTGAACCCTTCTGGTAATTGGCCTGACAGGTGAGTGTGAATACCTGGGTGATTGGTGCATAGTGTACCCTTCCCCCTATCCCTTCCCCCTATCCCTTTCCCCTTCCCCCTCCCTCTTCTCCGATATCTTACCCCTCCCCCACTCCACCCTCCACCAATCCTTCCCTCTCTCTCCCCTTCCCTTCATCCCCTCCCTTCAATACCCGTCCCACCTACCCCTCCCTCTTCACACCCCCTCCCTTCCCATCCCTTCTCCCTTCCTTTAAATCCCCATAGACATACCGATCTACTCCCTCTTAACCTGTAAATATGCCTCTTAATCTCCCTTTCCATTCTTTCTCCCTCCCGTTCCATTTCCTCTCCCTACCTTCCCATTTTCTCTCCCTCCTCTCCCACTATGCAAATTACTATCCCACTTTGATCCGTCCGGCGCTGGTGAACGATGCCCTGAACTTTAGCCAATCAGGGGAAGGGATTTGGAGTTAGTTAAATCCGATTGGCTGATGATTCGTTGTCGGAAATAAGCTAATTGCGTTGTTTGTTTTCATCATACATAATACACCATTGCACACACACACACACACACACCTAAGAGAAAGGTGAGTGTCGTGTCACCTGTACTGCCTTGAGGGAAAGGGTTAGCACAGGTGAGTGTCCTGAAGAAACTCACCTGCCCACCACCCACTGAGCCACCCATACAACCACCCATTGAGCCATCCATAACACCACCCACTGAGCCGCCCATACCACCACCCACTGAGCCGCCCATACCACCACCCACTGAGCCACCCATACCACCCACTGAGCCGCCCATACCACCCACTGAGCCACCCATACCACCCATTGAGCCGCCCATACCACCCACTGAGCCGC
Organism: Homarus gammarus; assembly: GCA_958450375.1. Lineage (NCBI taxonomy): Eukaryota > Metazoa > Arthropoda > Malacostraca > Decapoda > Nephropidae > Homarus > Homarus gammarus. The sequence continues at coordinate 5,595,609 of CAUDMG010000372.1, forward strand.
CCAATCGATATTATCTCCGGTATTTCATCTCTCATAGAACTAAATGGTAAGTCACGGGAGAGGAGAGGAGGGGTGTGGTCGCCTGGCGAACGTGATGAACGACGCCAGGCGATGGAAAGTGGAGCACACACACACACACACACACACACACACACACACACACACACACACACACACGATTTAAGAGCATAAAATTTGCTACTAATCTTCTTTATACAATTGTTGATGTGTTGAGTAGTGTTGCAGAGTGTTCCATGGTATTGCAATGTTATAGCGTGTTTCAGTGACGAATAGCATTAAACAGTATTGCAGAGTGTTGAATAGTGTTGCAGTGTTTCATTGTTCAGTAAAGAGTTGAGATGGAGTGTTGCAGTTATGAAGTTTTGAGCCTGACTGTGTTGCAATGTTGACCCGGAATGGTGCAGTGTGTTGCAGTGTTGCAGAGTGTAGAGTCGCGGTTATGCACACTGTATACTAAGTTATACAGGGAGGCAGCGTGGTCGATAGGCGGACAAATACACGTAAATAACAGTATACAGGTAGGAAGAGATACACAGGTTAATTACACAGGTTAATTACGCAGGTACAAGTACAGGTACAGACACAGGTAGGAGATAGACAGGTTAATTACACAGGTATAAGACCAGATACAGGTTAATAACACAGGTACAAGGACAGGTACAGGTACACACACACATAGGTAGGATACAGACAGGTTAATTACACAGGTACAAGGATAAATACAGGTAAGACACACAGATTAGAAAGTACTTTAATCCATTACTTTCACCTAATAAGAAAATCAACCACGTACGAACTTTCACTAGAAAAAACGGAACGCAAGTACACAACGACAGACAGACAGACAGGAGTTAGTGGAGTGATAGACAGGAGTGACAGTAATGGTGAGACAGGACATAACTGGTCTACCATGATGAGAGAGAGAGAGAGAGAGAGAGAGAGAGAGAGAGAGAGAGAGAGAGAGAGAGAGAGAGGTTAGGTTAGGTTAAGCTACCTCCTCCAGCCAGACACGACAGGGAGGAAAAAACGTTCTCAAGACAAGAGAGGGGAAAAAAAAGAACGCGTACGGAAAAAAACGTTTGAGGAAAGAGGGAAAAAAATAAGAGATGAAGAGGAAAAATGTGTAACAAATAAAAACGTTCAGGAGAAAATGAATTTGTTTAGAGGACAAATATACAACAACAACAATAATAACAACAACAACACCACCACCACCATCACCACCACCACCAACAACAACACCATCACCATCACCACTACCACCACCACCACCACCAACAACAACAACAACAACAACAAACAAACAAACAAATAAATAAAACAAATAAGTAACAACTAAAACAAAAACAAAATAAAAGAATTAAGGCAGCGAGGAAGATGTTAAAGTTATAAAGGCATTTAGAGAATTAATTAAAATATGCTAATGAAGGTATACCCCTCACCTCCCTCCCCCACCCCTCCCCCACCCCTCACCTCCCTCCCCCACCCCTCCCCCACCCCTCACCTCCCTCCCCACCCCTCACCTCCCTCCCCACCACCCCCCCCCCCCCCAAGGTGAATTACATCTGTCTGAAATGGAGATTTTTTTGGGGGGGTGAGGGTGAGGGGGGGTAAGAAGGGGGGTAATCTTTCGTCCTGGATTCTTAAATATTTCGTTATCTTTTGTTTTCTTGTCTTTGTTGTTTGTTTTGTTTTGTTGTTTTCTTTTGTTTTTATTGTTTTTGTTTTATTTTTCTTTATTTTAGTTGTTTTTATTTTGTTGTTTTATGTTATCGCTTTATTTTTGTTATTGTGTTTGTTCTCTCGTAAGATGTAAGGAGGAATCTGATTGGACCACACACACACACACACACACACACACACACACACACACACACACACACACACACACACGTCAATAACCAATCCTTGTCCATCGGTGTTTTTTTTTAAGTCAACAAAAATCACACCATGACCGTGATTATGTAAATGACCAGGTATTAATTTACATACATAATGAGAGACGAGCTGGAGTGTATAGTGTAAGAGATATACACACACACACATAGATACACACATACATAGTACACATAGCAATACACACACACACACACACACACACACACACACACACACACACCATCATTAAGGGCACCATTACACCTGAGCCATTGTGTGTCTGTGCACCAATGTGTAGCCTCCCAGTGTGGAGTTATTAATGGTGCAGTGGTGGTGTCGGGGCCTTAAATACTGGGTAACCTCCCTGTCTCCCTTCTCTCTCCCTGTCTCCCTTCTCTCTCCCTGTCTCCCTTCCACTCTCTCCCTGTCTCCCTTCCACTCTCTCCCTGTCTCCCTTCCACTCTCTCCCTGTCTCCCTTCTCTCTCCCTGTCTCCCTTCCACTCTCTCCGTCTCCCTTCTCTCTCCCTGTCTCCCTTCCACTCTCTCCCTGTCTCCCTTCTCTCCCTGCCTCCCTTCAATCCCCACTACCTTCCCCTCCCTCCCTCACCGTCTCTCCTCCATGTTTACACCTCACCAGCAGAGAGAGACATTTATTGCATTACAAATGTTCCCGCCTGCTGATAACACCAAGACGAATACACCCTATTTTTTTAGCTTTTTTTTTTTTTGGCTTTTTAAATGACGTTCCGGGTTATTTCCTCCCCCCCCCCTCTCCCCGCACCCCCCCCCCCACCTCTCTCCCCCTCCAAGTATTGACTCTCTCCCCAGTACTGACTATCCCCCTCCCCCTCCTCCCTCGGTACTTCCCCTTCCTTCCCCCTCGGTATTGACCCCTCTCCCTTTTGCCCCTCTCCCATCACAGCACCAACTCCCCCCCTTCCCCTCCCCCCCTTCCTCTCACCCCTTGGTACTCCCCCCCCCCTTCCCCACAGCACTGACCCTCCCTTTCTTTCCCCCCTCCTCTCACCCTGGCACCAACCCCCCCCCCCCCCACCCAGACCGGTATATCTCCCCTGGTATACCGTCACCCAGGAAGTATACCAGACCATATATCCGGATATACTCACACCAGCTTAACTTATATGCCTATTTCATTCTACTGTCCGATAAACTGATGGGGCCAATCAGAGCTGACATCCCGGAAGGTCTCCCTACGTTATCAGGAACTTATTCGTGAACTAAAATTTATTCGTTATCCGGAATTTATTTGTTATCCGGAATTTGTTTGTTATCCGGAATTTGTTCGTTATCCAAAATTTGTTCGTTATCCAGAATCTGTTCGTTATCCGGAATTTGTTCGTTGTAAGGAACTAATTCGTTACACAGAATTTAATTGTCATAGAGAATTTATTAGACATTGAGAATTTAAAATTTTTCGGAATTATAAGAATTTTCTGGTGATACAAGAAATTCGTTCCTGATCATTGGTGGAGGGGTGAGGGAGGGTGAGGAGTGAGGGGGGGGGTGAGGGAAGGGTGGGAGGTGAGGGAGTAAGGAGAGAAAGGTGAGGGGGGAGGGAGGGAGGAGGTCAGGAGGGGTCAGATTGGGTCACGTTCTTGGTGTAAATACTGTGTCGTTACTGAACCCGGGAAATATTACCCAAAACAGAGGAATTGGTTAGGTTAGGTTAGGTTAGGTTAGGTTAGGTTGGTTGGGTTGGAATAGATTAGGTTAGATTCGTTTGTGTTTGGGTAAAATAATAACAATAAAAATAACAAACTGTAGTAGTAATAATAATAATAAACAATAACAATAACATACAGCAACAACAATAGCCATACACATCCGTATAGATATGATATATAACAATGTATCTAGTGTATATAACCTAACCTAACCTAACCTAACCTAACCTAACCCAACCTAACCCAACCCACCTAACCCAACCTAACCTAACCTAACCTAACCTAACCTAACCTAATCTTCCTTCAACACATACAAAAGTCAACATAAAGTAACAATCCCTACTTTCATTCCCAAGGTAATAAAAGTAACAATTGCTACTTTTACACCTGTGTTATTTAAATTTTACCTGAAGGAATATATTTACTTTTCGTGATCAGTAATGAGTAAGAGTATATGTATGTATGTATGTATGTATGTATGTATGTGTGTATGTATGTGTGTGTGTGTGTGTGTCAGAGCAAAGGTTACCACGCCAGGCTGCCTCACTTTCTACCCTACAAAGGTGCCCACAGGGAGTTCAGGGGTTTCTTAATAATTGCATCCACAGGTTATTTAAGATATGCCTCCAAAGTTACCCACATGCCTTCAAAAGTACCCACACGCCTCCAAAAGCATCCACAGGCTTCCAAAGGTACCCACATGCTTCCAAAGATACACAATATGCCTCAAAAGATACCCACAAGCCTCCAAAAGTATCCACATGTTTCCAAAAGTATCCACATGCTTCCAAAGGTATCCACATGCTTCCAAAGTTACCCATATGCCTCCTAAATGTACCCATATGCCTCCTAAATGTACCCACACGCCTCCAAAGGTACCCACACGCCTCCAAAGGCACCCACACGCCTCCAAAGGTACCCACACGCCTCCAAAGGTACCCAAAGGTGGTAGAGTGGTTGGTGAAGGGAGCTGCGGTTGCATTGTTTCCCCGAGCCGCATGCGGAAGCCTGACCTATAGGCCGCAGCCGCCTCTACAATTTTCGCTTTTGTCTACAACCTGTTAAAGCCTTTCTCTGGCCCGCCCCTGTGTGTGTTGTGGGAGGAAGAGGAAGGGAGGAGGAGGAGGAAGAGAGGAGGAGAAGGAAGAGGACGTAGTGGTTATTGCTGTTGGTGGTGGTGAAGGAAGGAAGGAGAGAGGAGGAGGAGGAAGGAAGGAGAGAGAAGGAGAAAGAGGAAGAGAGGAGGACAAGGAGAGGAGGAAGAGAAAGTGGAGAGGAGGAGAAGGAGAAGAAGGAGAAAGAGGATATGGTAGAGAAAGGAAGTAGAAGAGGTGTAGGTGGATAAATAATATCACCTGGTGGATACATTATAACACCTGTGGGAGAATCCACCTTTGTGTTGTGGATTAAAAAGGTGAACTAATTAGCTACGTTCTCACAGCAGCTGGGGAAAGGTGACCCCCCCCCCCCCCTCCTTTTGTAGGTACCATATGGTCAACCCTGTACCCCCTTCCCCCTCCCCCCACGCCCCTCCAATGCCCCCCTCCCATACCATGCCCTACCCTCATACACAATACCCTGACCACTGAGGCATAGCAAATCACAAGGTAGGGCATCTGTAATAACGATGCCCATCAGATCAGCGCCGCGTATCTGATGGTGGGACTTTATGACCTTCCCAAACTTTCATCTGTGTGAGTTTTCTGAGTGGCTGTTTTGAGTGTGTTCTGAGTGCGTTCTGAGTGGTTATTCTGATTGACTGTTCTGGGTGTGTTCTGAGTGACTGCCCTGAGTGACTGTCTTGAGTAACTATTCTGAGTGGCCATTGTGAGTGACTATCCTGAATGACTGATATAATTAATTAGGTAAAAAAAAATTCACCTAATTATATACAAACAAATTATATTACCCAATTATATAAACAATAATAAATAATCTATAATTGGATCAGAGACATTAATAACACACACACACACACACACACACACACACACACACACACACACACACCACAACCCCCCCCCCCCTCCCCGCGTCTAAAAATCGTCCCTTTAAAAAAATATATATTGTACAGTTTTTGGCGCGCACGAACCCTACACCAGGCAGAGGGAAGACCCGGCTGATGTCAACAAAGTGGTGAAGACAACAACAAGATCTGGCGGGAAGAGTTAAGGCACCTCGGAGATTATCCTGGGTCTTCACGTCAACGGGGAGAGAGAGAGAGAGAGAGAGAGAGAGAGAGAGAGAGAGAGAGAGAGAGAGAGAGAGAGAGAGAGAGAGTATTCCAATTCAACTCGACTTAAAAGACAAAGGAACGGATGGACAGACACACACACACGCACACACGAGCATAAAACATACACGAGTGAACAAGATTGTAAGCATTCATGTATGTAGTGTGTGTGTGTGTGTGTGTGTGTCCAAGTTATTTTTTAAAAGTTCTTTGATGTACCAGAAGTAAAATTGGACAAGAGTCAGCAGGTTCCAATATCCCCCAGCCCAGCCCAGCCCAGCCCAGCCCAGCCCCGCCCCGCCCCGCCCCGCCCCGAGGTGGTGGCAAGATTCAGCCCCAACCTCAAGCATGTGAAAGAAATTCCCTCATTTTCTTTCATTCATTCAGATTTTCTTTTTCATTTCTTTCATTTTTCCTTCAAACAGGACAAGACGCACAGACAAGACACATACAGACAGACAGTAAAACGTACAGGCAGACAGACAGACCAGACCAGACAGCAAACAAGACACACAGACGTACAGACAAGCCTTGTTTAACCTTGGCCTGGTTCGAAGCGGCTGCCAATATTATGATCAATACTGACTCACTCTCTCTCTCTCTCTCTCTCTCTCTACCCATCCCTTCACCCCTCCCTCTATCTCCCTTCCCATCACCCTCCTCACACCCCTTCTTTCATCACCAGTCCCATCACTCTTAAGCTCTCCATCCCATCCCTATGTAGGAGAGAGAGAGAGAGAGAGAGAGAGAGAGAGAGAGAGAGAGAGAGAGAGAGAGACCCCAACACACACCTGACAAGCCACTACACACACACACACCTGTCAAGCCATCGCACACACCTGTCAAGCCACACATCCTCCCCAAATCTTCACCTGAATACACCTGTCATATTCTCCGTCACAGCTGGTATCCGGGTGTTGGGTACGGCCGACACACACACACACGGCTGTAAAAAGGGTTGATGGGAGTGCAGGTATAACAGCAATAACAGCACAGATAACAGCACTTCCCCCAAACCCAGACCATCACACAGCAGCCTACAGCAGTCATCAAAATACCCAAAATAAATAAAATAATAAATACTAAAAATAATAATAAAAAATAAAATAACAAAATTCCCCGTAACTGAGACTAATGCTACAAGTCTGCCCTAACAACAATATTCCCCACCACTATTATTTTCCCTATTTTTTTCCCCCCCCTCATGTTTTTTTTCCTGGGAATTAAAACTTTAAAGGTGGTATATCATCTTGGTTTCTGGTCGCCCAAAGGGAAACAACCCCTCTGGAATCTACCTTCAAGCTATGACTTAATGGTCGACCTCAAGCCTAGTTATCCTGGGGGGGGGAGGGGGGGAGGGAGGAGGGAGGGGGGAGGGAGGGGGGAGGGGGGAAGGAGGGGGAGGGAGGGAGGAGGGGGGAGGGGGAATTATACCTCCCTTAATTAAAGTTCTTCCTTGAAAAATTAATCTTCCCGAGACGTTTTCTAAATCATCTTCCTTTCCACATACACTGTACATACATAATACATACATACATACATACATAATACATACATACATACATACATACATGCACACACGAGCTAGATTAATAATAGAAGTCCAAGGCTCACCCTCAAGGCTCACCCTCAAGGCTCACCCTCAAGGCTCTCACTCGAAGCTAGCCCTCCAAATAGACCGCCATCCAGAAACACCCAGCCAAAACCATCCACTTTCACCAACCAACTCTAGTTACATCATCCACAACCATCCACCCACAACCTCCAATCATCCACAACCACCTACAACCATCCAACCACAACCATCAACAACCATAAACTATCCATCACCCACAACCACTAATAACCATCCACATCTCATCCATCCACATCCACCAGCAGCTGCCAGATCTGTCCCACATATTGACGAGTCTTCAGTCGACCGCTAATACTAAGGGAAGAATATTGAAGAGGTTCTTTCCCTTGGCGTCAAAGTGAGGAGGAGGGGGAAGAGGGGGAGGAGGGGGAGGAGGGGGAGGAGGGGGGTTGGGGAAGGTGGTAAAGGGAGGGGAGTGGTGAGAAGAGGAGGAGGGGGGGGGGGAGAAGAGGAAAGGGGAAGAGGGAGAAGGAAAAAGTTAAGCAGGATGAGGAAGAAGTTAAAGAGAAGGAAGGAAGGAAGGAAGGAAGGAAGGAGGGAAGGATCGTATAATGGACGGCAGTGTAAATGTATGATACAGGTATAATGAGAGAGAGAGAGAGAGAGAGAGAGAGAGAGAGAGAGAGAGAGAGAGAGAGAGACAGAAATCCGTACACCCAGGACCGCTCTCACATCTACTCAGGTAAATTCAATCTACCTGGCCCGGTCTACCTGTCAATCACCAGTGCGAGGGGCGTGTGTAGTGGGCGTGGCGAGGCGTGTGTAGTGGGCGTGGTGGGGTGTGTGACAGGTGGGAAAGAGAAGAGAGTGTGTGATATGGGAGGGTGGAGGAACGAGTGAAGTGTGAGGTGGGGAAAAAAGTTTGTGATTGGTGGGAAAAAAGTATGTGTGAAGTGGGAAAAAATGTGAGATGGAAAAAACTGTTAGAGGTGGGAAAAAAGTGTGTGAGAGGTGGGAAAGAAGTGTGTGACAGGTCTCCCCTCTCCCACCCTCCTCCCCTCACTCTCCCTTCCTCTCTCTCTGTCTCCTCCCTTACCTCTCCCTCTCCCTCCCTTCCCTCTTACTCCCTTATCTTTCCCTCACTCTCCCTTCCTCTCTCTGTCTCCTCCCTTATCTCTCCCTCTCCCTCCCTTCCCTCTTACTCCCTTATCTTTCCCTCACTCTCCCTTCCTCTCTCTGTCTCCTCCCTTATCTCTCCCTCTCCCTCCCTTCCCTCTCACCCCTCCATTACCTGCCCCCCCCCCCAACTATCCAGTCTTAGGGTGTATTCAGCTCTCTCCTCTGATAATACAGTCACCCTATTCTGACCAATTTTCAACCAATTTTATCATATCTGCCAATTTTACCTATTTTCAACTAATTTTTACCCATTTTTATCAGGTTTCGAACAAATTTCAACCAATGTTTTTACAATTTTACCAATTTTCTACCAATTCTTACCCATTTAACACATATTTTTTACCAATTTTCCCATTTGCTAGTTATCCCAATTATTCTTTATTCCCATTTTGGTCTCATTTTCCATATATATTTACCCATTTTTTTCCATTTCCCCAATATATCATCCCAATTTTGTGTCTTATCTACCTATTTCCCCATTTCCCCTCCAATTCCCCTATTTATTCCCTATTCTATCCCCACCCCTATTTTCTGGCAACAATTACTACCATCCACTATTTTTTCCCCAGTCGTTACAGTCAAACAACATTGTATCCCAATTACGTTCAGACTCCAAGCTTCGGATAACGACCAGTGCCAATTTTCACAGTAGGACTCTCTCTCTCTCTCTCTCTCTCTCTCTCTCTCTCTCTCTCTCTCTCTCTCTACTGCCAATTTTATAGCCCTGAGTCTCTTTTGTAATGCTAGAGAGAGAGAGAGAGAGAGAGCCACATCTGGGCATCATTATAGACAACAATGGGCATACTTATCTCCACCATGCCCCCCCTCCCCCCCATCGCATCTCCCCTCCCCCCCCCCCTCACGCCTTCTGGACACGACCACGCCCACACACACGCACGCGCCTCTCCACCCACGCATCTACGGCCACGCCCACACTCCTGAAGAACAAACCCACTACCACTACCACTACCACTACTACCACCACTACTAACATCATCACTACCATCACCAGCATCACCACCACTACCACAACCACAACCACAACTACCATCACCACTACCACCACCACCACCACCACAACTACCACCACCTCAACTACCACCACCTCGACCACAACAACCACCACAACAACCACCATCACCACCACAACCACCATCACCACCACTACCACCACCAACAGCCAATACACATACAAATGTGTTGGTGACTGCCTCCTGACTCATGCTGAAACAACCACCATCGCTACAACTATCACGTCCACCACGATCCCCTACCACCATCACCACCACCGGCCTAGTCAATACTTCTACCAACCACCACCGCAACTACTACCATCTACAGCAACAACTACTACAACTATTATCTTCAACAACAACTCTACTACCACCACCACCACTACTACTACTACACCTGTGCATCCTAACCCCACACACACACACACACATGTATACTTACCAATTAACGTATAGGCTAGGTTAGGTTGAGAGAGAGAGAGAGAGAGAGAGAGAGAGAGAGAGAGGTAACAGTCGCTTCTTCCTCCTCTCCCTCCCCTCCTCTTCTTCCCCTCCCCCTCCTCCTCTTCCCCCTCCCCCTCCTCCTCTTCCCCCTCCCCCTTCCCCCCTCCTCCTCCACCCCCTCCCTCCCCTCCTCTTCTTCCCCTCCCTCCCCCTCCCCCTCCTCTTCTTCCCCCCCTCCCCCTCCCCCCTCCTCTTCTTCCCCCTCCCCCCTCCTCCTCTTCCCCCTCCTCCTCACCTAACAGCTGTGGGCGGTGCCTTGTGTGGTCAAGTACTTACTCCAGACACTCCAGCACGACTCTTCCTCACCCCCCCCCCCTCTTCCTCTCCTTCTTCCTCCTCTTGCTCCTACTTTTCTTAGCTATATTTGAGAGAGAGAGAGAGAGAGAGAGAGAGAGAGAGAGAGAGAGAGAGAGAGAGAGAGACGGTGAGAGATAGTGAGAGAAAATGGGGTGAGGTGAGGGGGAATCTCTCTCTCTCTCTCTCTCTCTCTCTCTCTCTCTCTCTCTCTCTCTCTCTCTCATTACCACTATAATGTTATGTTAATAGGATGAAATGGATGCTGAGAGGGAGGGAGGGAGGGAGGGAGGGAGGGAAGTACTGGGTCACAATGCAGACGGCAGAGATGAAGGGAAGTAAAAGGAGGGAGAGAGGGAGGTAAGGAGGTAGGGAGTAAGGGAGGGTTGGAGGGAGTCACCAGGCAGCCAACAGGGAGAGTATTGATTGCACGGGGAGGAGCTGGTCACCACGACACACCATCATGGACCCCAGCTATCACCATCAGGGACCCCAACTGTCACCTTCATCACCATCAGGGACCCCAGCTGTCACCATCATCACCATCAGGGACCCCAACTGTCACCTTCATCACCACCAGGGACCCCAACTGTCACCATCATCACCATCATGGACCCCAACTGTCACCATCAGGGACCCCAGCTATCACCATCATCACCATCAGGGACCCCAACTGTCACCATCATCACCATCACGAACCCCAGCTGTCACCATCATGGACCCCAGCTGTCACCATCACGGACCCTAACTGTCACCATCACTCACCATCACGGACCCTGTCACCATCACTCACCATCAGGGACCCTAACTGTCACCATCACTCACCATCACGGACCCTGTCACCATCACTCACCATCACGGACCCTAACTGTCACCATCACTCACCATCAGGGACCCTAACTGTCACCATCACTCACCATCACGGACCCTGTCACCATCACTCACCATCAGGGACCCAAACTGTCACCATCACTCACCATTCAGTTAGTCAGTCAGTATATCACCATGACGCACCAGTCACCACCATAACTGTCACCATCATTCACCATTGACTCAATCTAACACTGATTGACTAACTGACCGAGTGAATGACTGAATGATCTGACTGGTTGAATGAATGACTGAGGAATGTGGAGGGAGAGGAGGGGTGAGGGTGGAGTGAGGGGTGAGGGAAGGGGTGAGGGGAGATGGGGGGAGTTGAGAGGTGGGGTGCGTGGAGATGGGGGGAGATGGGGGGAGGTGGAGGGGGTTGAGGGTGGAGAATGGAGGGGGTGAGTAGGGGAAATGGAGGGGGGTGAGGGGAGAGGGAGGAATAGTTGTCCTAGCTCGCCTCAACACACCTGTGGTATCATCAAGAACAGGTAAATTCCCCCACCATCCTTAATGAAGCTGTCACCTGGACCACGACAGGTAAGGCCAGAGAGAGAGAGAGAGAGAGAGAGAGAGAGAGAGAGAGAGAGAGAGAGAGAGAGAGAGAGAGATCCACTTACCATAACAACAAAAACAAGAATAACACAAACAAGTAAACAAGTCAAGAGGAAGAGGAGAAGGAAGAAGAGGAAGAAGAAGTAGAGGAGGAGGAGGAGATACGAACCCACGTCCTCTAGTACCTCACAGGGGAGCCACTCGCCAACATCACCTCTTCTAAACTTTGGTCAACTCTCACTCTTTACTCTCTCACCTCTCCTCCTCCTCCTCCTCATCTTCCTTCTTCTTCCTCCTCCTTCTCCCACCTTCTGTTTATACTCTCTCAATTACTCCAGTGTTCTAATTATCAAAGTCTCTCTCTCTCTCTCTCTCTCTCTCTCTCTCTCTCTCTCTCTCTCTCTCTGTCTTCATCTAATTTCGGGACGGACGGAAGCTCTTTGTTCGAGTAAGACCTTGAGATGATCCTATTAAAACACACACACACACACACACACACACACACACACACACACACACACACTGTACGTTCTTATCTTCCGCTCGGAGGTATAGAAGACGATGTGTCGGTCGGTGCGTAAATCACTGTTACTGTACGCAAATTAGGTGTTGCGTATATTGGGGCCAGGTGGGTTACGGCTCTCACCTGGTTACGCAAAGTGACAGGTGTAAAAATGGAGAGAGAGAGAGAGAGAGAGAGAGAGAGAGAGAGAGAGAGAGAGAGAGAGAGAGAGAGAGAGAGAGAGAGAGAGAGAGAGAGTATCACACACACACGCCACTAATTAAAAATAGAGACAGGTGTTATTATACCTCTTCACAGGTAGCCGACACCTGTGCATAAATTGACACAACACCTGTCCATAGTATTGCTAATTAGCCCCTTACCTGTGTCTATTTTTATTTACATTATCTACTTTATTTAATATATTATCTACTTGTTTATCTATCTATTGTCTATTATTTTGCCTCCCCATCACCCCTGTTTCCTCCCCCTCTCCTCACCACCCCACCACCCTTACCTTCCTCCCCACCCTCTCACCTATCCCCCCATCTCCCCACCCTCCCCCCATCTCCCCACCCTCCCCTCCTCCCATCTCCCCACCCTCCCCTGACCCCACCACCCACCCTCCCCTCCCCCACCCCCACCCTCCCCTCACCCCCACCCCCCACACATCTCATATTTATTACCATGTGACCCGGGGCGATGCAATTAAATTAACTGATTTTTATTACACAGACAAATCAGTTGAGGGAAATGAATCGTGGTGTTTATGTTAATGTGTTTGTTTGTTTGTTATGTGTTTGTGCTTGTTGGTGATTGTGTTTGTTTATTTGTTTGTGTTTATTTATTTGTGTTTGTTTGTGTTTGCTGGTGTTTGTTTGTTTGTGTTTGTTTGTTTGTTTGTTGGTGTTTGTTTGTTGGTGTTTGTGTTTGCTGGTGTTTGTTTGTTTATTGGTGTTTATGCTTGCTTGTGTATGTTGATAAAATAGAGGTTCCACTTTTTCCTATGAGAGAGAGAGAGAGAGAGAGAGAGAGAGAGAGAGAGAGAGAGAGAGAGAGAGAGAGAGAGAGAGAGAGAGAGAGTATATAACCCTCGTTGCCTCAGCAATATTCATGGGATTTATTAAACTAGCGTATATATACCATACTGTGGTCTGTCTGGGGGGTAGAGTGGCGTAGTTGCGTATTAAAAGGCAGGACAATAAAGGGAGGGAATTAAAATGCGTATATGTGGTGTATTTTTTGTATAACTGTAGCGAGGGGACTAAATTGCGTAGGGAAATGCGTATAAGCTCAAAGGCACAGGTGGTATAGGATTTAACTCGGCGTATCATATGACGTACGAGTGATAGGCTGCGTAGCTGAAAGCGTATTTTCGGTGGCACTATAAAACGGGATACAAAAGTGCGTATACGCTTCTGGATTGGTCGCGTAATGGTGCGTATAATGACGTAGTTGCGTAAGAAAATGCGTAAAATCTTCATAACACAGGTGAGATGGGATTCAGTGGCGTATATATTGTAGTGACCGGATAAAATAGCATTTAACAGGTGTTGGACCGGATATAATGGCGTTTAACAGGTGTTAGGCAGGATGAATGGAAGACAGGTGCAATTACAGGTCCATAAACTGGTACAGGTGAAGATACAGGTACAATAAAATACACAGGTGTCAATGAACAGGTGTATGTAGTCTTAGTATACCTGAAGAAAACATTGTACTCATATATCAAACACCTCAACATCACACCTCAACACACCTCAACATCACACCTCACCACACCTCAACATCACACCTCACCACACCTCAACATCACACCTCACCACACCTCACCACACACACTTAACTCGAGCAGGAACTTGAAATTTTCGCTTCGGTTATAACAAGAGGTAAGGCACAGCTGTTTTGTACACGTGTGTGTGTGTGTGTGTGTGAAGGTTCAAATGAGTGTTACCAAGGAACAGTTACAGCTACACGGTACAACTACAGGACACAGCTTCAGCTACACGGTACACCAACAGCTACTGGGTACAGCTACACGGTACACCTACAGCTACAGGGTACAGCTACAGCTACAGGGTACAGCTACACGGTACAGCTACAAGGTACATCTACAGGATACAGCTACAGGGTACAGCTACAGGATACAGCTACAGGGGACAGCTACAGGGTACAGCTACACGGTACAGCTATCATTTACTAGAACCGTCCTGTAATCTTATAAACTATAAACTGCCTACAGATGTACCGGGTAGGTCAGAACTGTACCGGGTAGGTCAGAACTGTACCGGGTAGGTCAGAACTGTACCGGGTAGCACTGGACCTGTACCACTGTTATGTACACTTCTTCTGTATCATGTGTCGCCTTTACCCATGCAGCTACAGGCAAATGCGGTACAGCTACAGGTCGACACGGTACAGCTACAGGTTAACACGGTACAGCTACAGGGTCGACACGGTACAGCTACAGAGGTACAAACAAATACAATAGTTACAGCTAGAGACGATACAATTACAACTAGAGACGGTACAGCTACAGGTCGACACGGTACACCTACAGATAGATACAAAGATACGATACAGTTATAGCTAGAGACGGTACAATTACAGCTAAAGACAATACAGCTACAGGTCGACACGTTACAGCTACAGGTCGACACGGTACAGTTACAGCTAAAGACAATACAGCTACAGGTCGACACGTTACAGTTACAGGTCGACACGGTACAGTTACAGCCGGTACAATTACAACTAGAGACGTTACATCTACAGGTAGAGGCGGTACAGTTACAGCTAGAAACGTTACATCTACAGCTAGAAACGTTACATCTACAGCTACAGCCGGTACAATTACAGCTAGAGACGTTACATCTACAGCTAGAGACGGTACAGTTACAGATAGAGACGTTACATCTACAGCTAGAGACGATACAGTTACAGCTAGAGACGGTACAGTTACAGCTAGAGACGGTACAGTAACAGCTAGAGACGGTACAGTTACAGCTAGAGACGGTAGAGCTACAAGTCGACACGTTACAGTTACAGGTCGAGGCGGTACAGCTACACGGTACACATACACGCTGCCTCTCCCATCTCCACTACTCAATGTTTTGGACGGAAACCTTCCCGGGCAACTATTGATTCCAGGCCGCAGAGCATCATGGGCAATCCAACATGGCCGCCCTCCTCCCTAACGTCACTCTGGAAGCGCTGCGACCCGGAACACACACACACACCTCCACGGGTCAAAACCTAAACGTAAATAAGGTTTTTTTTCTACACAATGTGACAAGGAAATAAAGGTGCCGTTAATCCATAAGCCATAGTGAATTATAACACAAGTTGGTTTTCTGTTTACAAGTTACTTCAGGTCGAGTCGTAAATAGAAACTTACAGGTCGTTTTCCTTTCGGTGTTTCTTTAACTAACTGATGACAAGCGCTGGGGAGGGGTAAGGGAAGGATATTTCGAAGCGTCTTTGATTTCAAAATAGGGAGAATCGTTAAAATTCGTTAAAAAGCGGTTTAACGTTCGAGAGATTTGAAATTCGCAGCAGTTACTCACTATTGCGGGTCGCGGTGACTGAGGGGAATATTGTTGTTGTTGTTGAAATAGTGGTAATTGTGGTAGTGGTGGTAGTTGTGGTAATACCCATCCCTCACCTCCATACATAAAAATTTACATATAAATTTTGATCCGTTAAAAGTCGTTAAAAAAACGTTACACATCCCAACGGTTTTTCTATTCTTGAACGTCGTTACACTTTACTCACTGATATGAACCACGACGACTAATGGCTGATCCCGGTTGTAGTTGTTGTTATGATTGTTGTTGTGATGGTTGATAACAGCATGTGTTGGTAATAGACTACCGTTCCTCCACGCTCCATACCACGACAGCACCCTGCCTAACACACACATATCAAGGCACTAACACACACATACACTGAGAGACACACACATACACACACACACGCACCTTTATCGTGGTTGGCGATCCCCCGTGCCGGCTCTTATTTACCCATTAAGGGGTACAAGTCAGGCACCGGGAATGGGAATTTCGCTCCAGGGGCGTCGCGCGAGAGGGGGGCCGCTCCACATCAGGTATTCCCACTGACTAAGGCGCTCTGATGACTCAACAGCCAGTGAAGCCAGCCAGCCTGCCAACCCAGCCAGCCCCCAACACGAGAGAAAACGGGAATCAACTTAGAATTCGGGAATGGGCCAGGAGTAAATGCCTCTTGTTAACGCTATGTAGGTCTATGGTTCATCACTGACCACTTCTGGAATAGTCTGTCTGGCGATGGGCAAGAGTCGTGCATTTTGGAATTCAGGAATCGCCTGGATCATACATTCTGGAATTTGGGAATCGTCAAGATTATAAAATTTGGAATTCAGGAATCGTCTGGGTCATACACTCTAGTATTTGGAAATTGCCCTGGGCCATACACTTTGGAATTCGGGAATCATCAAGACCATACACTTTGGAATTCGGGAATCATCAAGACCATACACTTTGGAATTCGGGAATCAAGTGACGCAATTTAGCGACTTTTTGCATTTTCGTGTTAAAGAAGAAAAAAGAAATAGGAAGGAAGAAAGAAAGAAAGAAAGAAAGAAAGAAATGAAGAAAAGGAAGGAAGAGAGAAAGGAAGGAAGGGAGGGAGGAAGGGAAGAAGGAAGAAACGTAGGGACGAAGGAAGGAAAGGAAAGACACACAACTGACAGCCAGACTAAAGACATAACCAACATCGCTGACATTAACTGACAAGTCTGTGGGAAGAATAGAGTCAGGAGTCTCGACTTAGCTGACGGATGAGACGGAAACATAAATACAGTCCTGACTCTCCTGACAATCGGACAATAAGAGACAAAATCGGACAATAAGAGACAAAATCGGACACTAGGAGACAAAATCGGTTAATGGGAGACAAAATCTGACTGCAAATCGGACAATAGGAGACAAAATCGGATAATAAGAGAGAAAATCGGACAATAAGAGACAAAATCGGATAATGGAAGACAAAATCTGACTGTAAATTGGACAAAGAGACAAAATCGGACAAAAATCGGACACTAGGAGACCAAAAATCTGACAACTGGCACACCAGGGTTATTGGATTTTTTTTGTTTTGTTTTACGAGTCCTAAAAAAAATATCATCTGAGGAGCCACTAAGAGGAGCCATTAAATACCCCGGTGATGGAGCCATAAGAGAGAGAGAGAGAGAGAGAGAGAGAGAGAGAGAGAGATACATACATACATACATACATACATACATACATATATGGAGATTTGTTCAACAGGTTATTTCCTTTCTTCCTCTTCCCCTCCTCTTCGTTTGTCATCCTCTTCTCTTCTTCCTCTCTCTTCTTCTCCTCCTCTCCCGCCTCTCTCTCCTCCTCCTCTCCCTCTCTCTCTTCCTCCCCCTCTCTCCTCCTCTTCCTCTCTCCGCTTCTCCTCCTCCTCTTCCTCTCTCCTCCTCCTCTTCCTCTCTCCTCCTCCTCCTCTTCCTCTCTCTCCTCCTCCTCTTCCTCTCTCTCCTCCTCCTCTTCCTCTCTCCTCCTCCTCCTCTTCCTCTCTCTCCTCCTCCTCTTCCTCTCTCCTCCTCCTCTTCCTCCTCCTCCTCCTCTCCTCCTCTTCCTCTCTCTCCTCCTCCTCTTCCTCTCTCTCCTCCTCCTCTTCCTCTCTCCTCCTCCTTACTATGAAAGAGAAAATAAGAAGTATCCATTTTTTTCTTAATACCAAAACACAACAAAACTGACTTGACATGTATGTATATAACACACCTGTCACTACATAGGGAACCACACACCTGTCAATACATACATACTCACACACCTGTCAATAAGTAAATAACCCCGATACACACCTGTCGATACGTAAATAACTACTATACACACCTGTCAATACATACATACCCACACACCTGTCAATACGTAAATAACCCCTATACACACCTGTTAATACATACATACCCACACACCTGTTAATAAGTAAATAACCCCTATACACACCTGCCAATACACACATACACCTGTCAATGCATATATAACCACTACACATACACACCTGTCAATAAACACATAGCCATACATCTGTCACTACATAACAGCACACACCTGTCGAAACTAAACAGCACACAACTGTCATTACACACACACATCTAAACACAAAAATCGTGGAAAGAGAGAGAGAGAGAGAGAGAGAGAGAGAGAGAGAGAGATCAATAGTTATGTCCTCACTTACAAGGTTGGTCGTGGTCCAAATTAACTACCCCTCCCCCCCCCCCCCCCACCGGCCTGTCAGTGGTCCATGGCCTCACTATCATGGCCCATATGTCAACTAGGGGGCCATAAAGGTCCCTGGTTCATAGATATGGTGGTCTAGACACTCGGTGGTTCAAATATATGGTGGTTCGTTTAAAGGGTTGAGTATGATGATTTAACCCCTTGTGCATGATGGTTTAACCCCTTAAGTATGATGGTTTAACCCCTTGAGAATGATGATTTACCCCCCAGAGTATGATGATTTAACCCCCTGAGTACGATGACTTAACCCCTTGAGTACGATGACCTAACCCCTTGAGTACGATGTCTACACCCTTTTGAGTACGATTATCTAATCTCGTATAAGAGTCCAGGTGTCCGTTATAACCGTCCACGTGTCCGTTATAACCGTCCAAGTGTCCGTTATAACCGTCCAAGTGTCCGTTATAAGAAGCTCCCGAGAAATCCCTGTCCGACGTTGAATTTGAATTGCAAACACGAAGTTGAGAGAGAGAGAGAGAGAGAGAGAGAGAGAGTGGGAAGCGGCGGCAGGAGACGACGAAGAACTTGCAATAAGAATGTCGAGAAGCGCAAAGTTGACGAGACGAGGTATGCAAGCAACCAACCACCCAACAACAACAACTACAACAACTGGTGTAAGTCTGATGGCCCTGGAGAATGGTAAAGGAACTTGACTTTGCAATGTGTGTGTGTGTGTGTGTGTGTGATATGTAAATGAGATGCGGATAATGGAAAACATTTGAATGGTGCTTTAGTGAAACAAACCTGCAACACTGGAGTTTTTATTGCAATATTGCACAAAAATAAAAAAAATAAATATTGAGTGTACAGTTTCCAACAAGCGTACTGGGGTCGGCTTTTTGTTGCAAGGA
Organism: Homarus gammarus; assembly: GCA_958450375.1. Taxonomy (NCBI): domain Eukaryota; kingdom Metazoa; phylum Arthropoda; class Malacostraca; order Decapoda; family Nephropidae; genus Homarus; species Homarus gammarus. The sequence goes on from CAUDMG010000372.1 coordinate 5,615,079, forward strand.
TATAAATAAGCCGGTAGAGCACTGTGCAAGAAGCCTGCAATATTGAGTCCTTGTTGCAATGATATAAACCCAGGAAAAAGGGGCAGTGGAATTGACTGTGCAATTTGCAACAAGCATACATGGTTGACTCTTTATTGCAATGATATACTGGAGAGAATTTGTTGAAGCCAATATTGCAAGAAGCCTACACGGTGAATCCCTTGTTGCAATCATATAAATCCGTTGAAGTGCTTGAAAATAATCCCACTGCTTAATGTACACGAAACTGCAATCAGGGAGTCGCTGTTGCACCAATATAAACAAACTCTGGAGAATGAAAATGACAGAGCAATATGCAATAAGTCTGCAACATGTGAGTCACCAATTGCAATGATATCAACGACTTCCTGGAAAGAGTTGAAGAATTGACAAGATGCAGCCATAACTATCTCTTGCAATATAGAAGAGTCTGCAATTGCAACATATGTGGGACGATTCACTCAACACTGCAATATCTCAAGAGGACCAAGCAACCACGTCTCCATTGCAATAATTAAAATGACTTGTTGAGAAGGGACAGTTGCTGGCATTAAATTTGCAACAAGAACTGCAACATTGAGTCCTTGTTGCTCTTGTTCATTAATTAAGAGTAAATGTTGAAATACTTGACTGTAATAGTTAGTGGCGAAACAACAACAAAAACAATGACAACAAATAAACAAAAACTCCAAACAAATACACGTGGCGGCAGGTAAACACACAAACAACAAGACAGGTGTGTGAACAGTACCCCCCCCCCCCCCACACACACACGAGGACAGGTGTGTGAACAGTACCCCCCCCCCCCACACACACACGAGGAAAAGCTAAAGGAGAAAATGTATTGATAAAAATGGAGAGAAAGAGAGTCAGGGAGAGAAAGATTAGTTAATAGTACTGGAGAAAGAAAGAAAGAAAGTTAAGAAAGAAAGAAAGTGTTGGTATTTTGACTGGAGAAAGTTTAAGGTAAAGTTAGAAAGGATAAAAAGAAAGTGTTTGTGGCAATGGAGAGGAAACCGATAGAAAGTCAAAGAAAAGTCAAGGAAAGTGTTCTAGGCTGTATTGGAGAAAGAGAAAGTCTATGAGGTACACACAGTTACTAGGTACACACGAGAATGACACACACACACACACACACACACAATTATATAATTCAGTTCCAGGAAAAAAAATTTTGTTTGTGTATAAAAAAAAGATGTCGGATGGAAGGATTTACTGTAATTATTTTCATTATTTTCTCATTTCCGCTTCACTGACGGGACCACTATCTTTCTGTGTGTGTGTGTGTGTGTGTGCGTGAGTGTGTGCGTGTGCGTGAGTGTGTTCGTGTGTGTGTGTGTGTGTGTCGGTTCTTCACGTATGTTATGTCTTTCCGTGTCTGTATATTTGTGTCTATAAATGAGTGAATGTCTGTCTGTCTGTCTGTCTAGGAGGGGATGAATAAGTAAATAGTTAAACTAGTAACTTAAAGATCCCATTTTCTCTCAAAGGCAGCTGTTAGCCCTCCACCCTCACCGTTTTCTTCTTTAGAGCTAATAGAGAAAACGTATATTATTTTTAGGGGTGACGAAAACAAAAAAACAAACACTATAGAAAAGAATAACAACAAAAGAAGACTTGAATAACAAAAAGGAACCACAAAATTGAATGAAAACGGAATAACAAAACAAACGAAAGAAAACGGGATAAAAAACAAAAGAAAACGGGATAAAAAACAAACCAAAACACAAAAAAAACAAACAAACTCATAAAACACCATCAACACTTAAATAACACGGAAGAAAACGGGAATAATCACAGAAAACGAAGTCTAAAAAAAAAAATAAAGGGGGGGACTCATGAAAAACTCAACAAATTCATTACCTCGCATAAGAGTATCATGTAACAGCGACCCTCCACAAGTGACTGGCCAGAATGCTCTCACTATTTTTCCCTGACAATTTAATGACTAGGGAGGAGAGAGAGAGAGAGAGAGAGAGAGAGACACAACCCAGGGCAGAGTTTAATTAGACACTCAAACACGAGGACACCCAAAAAGGAGCCAATTAGACAGACAAACAAGAGAAAGACAGGTAAACAGACAGGTAGACAAACAAGAGACAGACAAGAGATAAACAGACAGACAGACAAACATATACAGACATACAGGCAAACAGATAGATATATACAGACAGACACGAATAAAATGACAAGAGACAGACACACAGACAGACAGAAGAATAACAATAAAAGAAAGAAAGAAAGAAAGAAAGAAAGAAAGAAAGAAAGAAAGAAAGAACCCCTGTAGGATGAAACCTCGAAGGGATTTAAATAAAGTGGACATCCTACATCCTGGGAGTGGAAGGACTGAGACGACAGGAGGAGGAGGAGAGAGGAAGGAGGAGAAGGAAGGGGAGGAGAGGAAGAAGAAGGAGGAGAGTGAGTGTCAGGATAATCTACTCAAGGAAGATAAGATAATAAGAGGAAGAGAGGAGGATGAAAGAAGTAGAAGAAGAATGAGATGTAAGGGAGGATATGAGAGAGAGAGAGAGAGAGAGAGAACTGCCGAATGATTTCAGGACAATCTCTCTCTCTCTCTCTCTCTCTCTCTCTCTCTCTCTCTCTCTCTCTCTCTCTCTCAGACAGCAGCAGACAAAAGCCCCGTCACCACCTCCTCCAGCAGACAATAGCCCCGTCACCTCCTCCAGCAGACAATAGCCCCGTCACCTCCTCCTCCAGCAGACAATAACACCGTCACCGCTTCCTCCAGCAGACAATAACACCGTCACCGCTTCCTCTAGCAGACAATAGCCCCGTCACCACCTCCTCCAGCAGACAATAGCCCCGTCACCTCCTCCTCCAGCAGACAATAACGCCGTCACCGCTTCCTCCAGCAGACAATAGCCCCGTCACCTCCTCTTCCAGCAGACAATAGCCCCGTCACCTCCTCCAGCAGACAATAGCCCCGTCACCTCCTCCTCCAGCAGACAATAACACCGTCACCGCTTCCTCCAGCAGACAATAGCCCCATCACCACCACCTCCAGCAGACAATAGCCCCGTCACCTCCTCCAGCAGACAGCAGCCTCAGCTTCCTCCATTCTGACTGCTGCTGACACAACCCCTCAAGGATACTGGAATCTCTCCCTCCTCCCTCACTCCTACCTCCCCCCCTCCCTACCTTCCTCCTCCTCTCACCTCCTTCACCCTCCACTCTCTCTCTCTCTCTTTCCCTCCTTCCCATCCCCCCGTTCCTCACTCCCATCCCTTCTTCCCCCCCTCCAGCCCCCCTTCCCCCTTCCTCCCCCCCTCCAGCCCCCCTTCCCCCTTCCTCCCAGAGACTTCCGGCAGATTATAACTAATTCCAGACTTTATTGCGTCTCTCTATACGTGCTGGTTTACCCTACCCCCTCCCCCCTTCCCCGTTCCTTTCTCAGCTCTTTTCGTCTATAATTGCTTCTGGACTTTACAGCATCTCTCCATAAGAGTTAATTTACATTGCCTGGAATCTCTGGAAGCGCGCAGTTGATTCTAGACCTTAAATCAGTCTTCCATAAGGTCGGTTTTACTTTCCTTGGAATTTCTCGTGAGCGTCAAGTGATTCTAGACCTTATGGGTAACTCTCCATAAGGTATTTCTTTCCCTGTCGCGAATTTCTGGAAGACGACAGTGGATTCCAAACCTCAAGGCAGCCTTCAAGATGGTTCATTTCACTCAGTTCTAAAGTCCCATGGAAGATAATAATGTACTGAAGGATTCCAGCCCTTACAACACCCCTCCATAAGGTCTATTTTACCCAGCTTTAAAGTCCCATGGAAGATAATAATGTACTGAAGGATTCCAGCCCTTACAACACCCCTCCATAAGGTCTATTTTACCCAGCTCTAAAGTCCCATGGAAGATAATAATGTACTGAAGGATTCCAGCCCTTACAACACCCCTCCATAAGGTCTCAGTTCCCCCCTCCCCTTGACCCTCAGATCCAGGGCCGCCTTCGTCGTCTTCCAGCCCTCGGTCCTGACAGATTAAAATGAAGAGGAGGAAAAATACGCTTCAGATCTTCCTTAAATGGAGTAGTGATGATGTTTTGGGGTCCTCCTGAGAGAGAGAGAGAGAGAGAGAGAGAGAGAGAGAGAGAGAGAGAGAGAGAGAGAGAGAGAGAGCAATTTCATTTATCTCATCACCTCGACATTTCAACTTCTTGGAATAAAATGCAAATTCCTCTCTCTCTCTCTCTCTCTCTCTCTCTCTCTCTCTCTCTCTCTCTCTCCCTAAGATGGCCCTGTGCCACCATCCCTTCACCCCAAGATGAGGTCGCCAAGGTCAGATCGATCGATGGCACACCCTGGCACACTCTCAAACAAGGTCATTTAACCTACTCGACACCGGAACTCTCTCTCTCTCTCTCTCTCTCTCTCTCTCTCTCTCTCTAGGTCGCTTATTTCCCTCTCTTCCCTCTCCATCCTTCCTTCCCTACTTCCCTCCCTCCCTCCATCTTCCCTCACAGCCATTACCCTCCACCATCTACCTTCCCTTCAGCCTCAACTTCCCTCCACGACAACCAATCCCTTCCCTCCACGACCCTCCACCACTGACGACTCTTCACCCTCCAGTAAGCATCAACTTGACTCTTGAGGTAAGGAGGACCAGATGAAGACTTGTCTCCCTCCTCCTCGACCTCTCTCTCTCTCTCTCTCTCTCTCTCTCTCTCTCTCTCTCTCCCTCTCTGCCTTCCTCCTCTCCACCCTCACCACCTCCCTCCTCCTCCCCACCCTCACCACCTCCCTCCTCCTCCTCCCCACCATCAACCCCTCCCTCCTACCCACCACTACCCCCTTCCTTCCCCCCCCCAACACCCCCCACCATGATGCAGGTTCACCACACGTCTGTAATTACACAATCAATTAATACCAACAACTTTGTATCATGGGGGGGGGGAGGGGGGGTTGCTGTGTCTGGGTGAGGGGGAGAGAGGGGGGAGGGGGGATTGTGAATGGCGCTATCAGGGGCTTCTGTGTCCTGGGGGAGTGGGGGCTATATCCTGGAGGGGGAGGAGGGGGGGGGCAGCTGGGTTAATTAAAAAGACCCACAGTCCGACCCGGTAACTGATTACCAAATGTTCGTAAGTAGAATCATCCAACGTAAATGACTCAAATGTTCGTAAGTCGAAACTCGCAATAATATACTAAAACAAAATGCACTTAATTGCTTCCCTTTTCCCCTACGGTATAAATGAGACGTAAAGATGGCGGTAGAATGGCCCTGTGACTCGACTGAAATGATTAGATGCTGTTCACTTCGCCTTATTTTTAACCTCGACCAGAAGTTGATGGAATAATCCTTGCCGCGTCATGATGAAAATTGGGAGTGAGCTGAAGGGACCTTGAGGTGACCTGGGGTGACCTGGAGTGACCTGGGGGTGACCTGGAAGTGTTGACCTACCCTCAGCCCTCTTAGATCATCTAAGGTCATATCTAGGTCAACTTAAGTTATATATGTCACTCAAAGGCACTCCAGGTCACTCCAGGTCACCCCAATTCATCTCATATCCTCCTCACATCACCATCTCACTCCCAGGTCACCTCAGGTCACCTCATATCTATCCTAAGTCACCCCCCGAGGTCAAAACCCGTAATTACTCTTGAACTAATCCCAGAGTCGTGTATAGAACTTGTGTGGGAATGTCCCGGGGCACTGGGGTCATGACATGTCTCCGCCAGACCCTCAGCACACCCGAGCCAAGAGAGGTCATTTAAGGTCACTGATTAAAGTGATGTATTCGTACCGTCGTAATCTAATTCATAAAGCCATTTAACTCTATTTCCTGAACCTCGTGTTAAGATGAATCGTAACACAAGAGCCATTTAACATGACTATATACAACACAAGAGCCAATTTACATGACTATATACAACACAAGAGCCATTTAACTAACTTGTATTACCACCAGAGCCATTTACCCAACACACACACACACACACACACACACACACACACACACAGGCCATTTAATGCACCATCCCCTTCCATCCCCTCCCCTCCCCTTTAATCCTCTCCCCCCATACCCCCTCCCCTCCCCTCCCAACAACCTTAAGCAAATATTCCCCTCATGCAGGTCATTTAAAGCAGAGTCTCCCCCCTCCCCCCCACCACACTGAGCCATTTTGGTGTATCAAACTCTCGTCACTATAAGCTAGAGCCATTTAGAGCCATTAAACCCCGACACACCAAACCCGACACCTTTATAGCTCACCAGCAGTTAGTGGAGCCAGAAAATCGGTGATATTATTCATATTTGTATCCATATTCATACATATTATTGACATATATTCATTTCTATACATATTCATAGCTATTTATCCATCACGTATACATATTAATATAAATTCACTCACTATATATATATACATTATTTCATACATATTCCTACACATTACATATACTCTCATTCTTACACATATACACCCATCAGTATATATATCCATACACATTAATCATACACCTAGCAATATATACATCCATATACATTATACATATACACTTTCAACTCATTTACCCATTTTTGACGTATTAATACACTAATATACAGAGACTCGGCTAATAGCGGTGAATGAGTGTTGAATTACCGTGTATAGATGGACTGTTGTTTTTACCTTTGAATGTATAAATAAAGGTAAGCTTGCTTTAATCATTTAGATGTGACAGGTAACAGGTAACAGGTTCGAGGACAGGTAACATGTACAGGTACGAGGACAGGTAACAGGTACAGGTAACAGGTTCGAGGACAGGTAACATGTACAGGTACGAGGACAGGTAACAGGGACAATTAACAGGTACAGGTAATTACAGGTTGAAGTGGTGATTACTAATAATAATAATAATAATAATAATAATAATTAACGGTTTATTGAAAGAGCTTGGCAGCCAGAAGGCTGAAAATATACAGTTACATATTTGGGGAATGGGTTACGAATTACAAATAATATACAAGTAACATAAGTGACACAAATAAGACATATAATAACTTAGATGGGGAAAAGCTCAAACTACAGTTCAATTCAACGTAGTGACAGTGTTACAGTATTACAAGTTATTGATAATTTTTACAATGGTTGGGACTGGGCTGTTCTTATAGCGATCAGTTCGTGCACGTATGGGCTGGATGCGGTTGTGGTGTCGAACAGCAATTCTCGGACAAGGGACCTCGGGTGGTAGTAGGAGCCGGTGTCGGGGATGGTGTAGAAGCTTCTTACCAAATTTGCAGATGAGGTCGTGGTGATGGTCAGTGAGAGTCGAAAGGGTCAGTGTGTTGAGCGCTTCTTGATATGTGGAGTAGGAGGAGGAGAGAATAATCTTGCATGCCCTCTTTTGCACTTTTTCTAGGTGTTTACGTTGTGTGGCATTTAGGGAGGAAGACCAGGTGGGGGAGGCATAGGTGAGCTTGGGAAGTATGAATGTTGTGTAAACACTGAGGAGCTCGTGTGCAGGAACTCCGAGGGACTTGAGTCGGCGGAGGAGGTGGAGACGGAAACTGGAGGATTTGACAACTTCATTGACGTGTGGTTTCCAATTTAGTTTGTTGTCTATGGTCTACGGGTACAGGTGCATGTTTTGAGAGAGAGAGAGAGAGAGAGAGAGAGAGAGAGAGAGAGAGAGAGAGAGAGAGAGAGAGAGAGAGAGAGAGAGAGCTCTTTGTTTTTGGAATCAATGAAATATACAGTGTGTGTGTGTGTGTGTGTGTGTGTGTGTCTGTTGCATATGCATGAGCTGCAACATTATCCAGGTGGTCACGCCTTCCTCCCCTCAGTTTGCATTTACGATCAGATGAGAGAGTGACGCCGCATCCACACACACACACACACACACACACACACACACACACACACACACACACGACAGATATGACTCACAATACAAATATTTCTCAGCTATGGTGAATATTACTCAACGGGGCAACATCTGTGTTAGAAGCTAAATATTACCCCAGAATTGTTATTATATATTTCTATGATAATTGGAGGAGATGTTATTAAAAGTTGGTAGTATTGCTGTATATCATGGTAAATATTACAGAGGGGGAAGGTGAGGGGGGGTAGGTGAGGGGGGAAGGTGAGGGGGGTAGGTGAGGGGGGAAGGTGAGGGGGGTAGGTGAGGGGGGAAGGTGAGGGGGGGTAGGTGAGGGGGGAAGGTGAGGGGGAGAGGGGTGGAAGAGGAGAGGGGAGGAAGGGAGAGGAGAGAAACTAAGGGGAAGAAAGGAGGGGGAGACAGTAGTGGTAAGAGAAGGGGAAAGAGAGGAGAGGGAAGATGGGAAGGGGATGAGAGAAAGAACGAGGAAGAGAGAAAGAAGTTGGAACAGAGAAAGAACGTGGAAGAGAGTAAGAGAGAAAGAAGGGGGAAGAAAATAGAGATAAAAGAAGAGCAAATGGAAAGAGAAGAGAGAGGGAAAGAAAGTGACATTAATACACAAGAACACAAAAAAATACACGAGTTACCCATGAAACTCTATACCTGGTTTTCTCTTACACCCTCGAGCGTACGTTTTCTTCTACACGACACGGGATAAACAAACCCTCACTCACTGGACAATATGGGTATAGAGCGTCCACCAGCCAGGTTGTGATTGGCTGGAGAGTATGACGTCATTAAACCACACCGTATTATATGTTATCCTTTGGTTAAATCGCCTTACCTTTGTTTATATACCTACACTGTCTTTATATTCCACCTATGTTGATTTCGTAAGTTTCGTGTGATTACTAATGATTGAAATACGATGCCTGGTGAGTATTAGTAACGCTGGCTGGGCGAAGCTCCTCTATTACCGAGAATTTATGGTGTGTGAAGGGCCATTAAGACGAAAGAAAATTACACACACACACACACACGGCCATGAGGGAGAGAATACCTACACAGATTAAGAGACATCGTGTGTACATGTGATGGGTTTCTATGTACGTGTGATATATGACTATGTACACGCAATCAAATCTGTGTGTGTACGCATATCTATCCGAGTGTGTGTGTGTGTGTGTGTAATCTCCCGGAGGAAACACAACCATTTAACCAGAAGATACATGGCTGGCAGAGCTAGGGTGGGGGGGGGGAGGGGGGAGGTGAGAGGTGAGAGAAGGGGGAGGGGGACGGAGGGGAGGGGAAAGGGGAAAGAGGGAAGGGAGGGGAAAGAGGAGAGAGGGGAAAGAGGGAAGGGAGGGGAAAGAGGAGGAAGGGGAAGGGGGGAGAAGGGTGAAGTTGGAGGGGAAAGGGGTGGAGAGGAGGGGGAAGAAGGGGGAGAGGGGGGGGGCTGTATATCAGTGGCCCAGGACAAGTGTGAGTATACATAACTTGTTGTTAAGATATGGGTAGCCCACTTACAGCACCCTAGGGACACACACACACACACACACACACACACACACACCACAGAGAGAGAGAGAGAGAGAGAGAGAGAGAGAGAGAGAGAGAGAGAGATCCAATAATGTGAGTGTCTTTAAGTTTTAGGTAGACACGTGTATCTAACCTAACCCAACCCAACCCGACCCAACTAAGTAAAGGTCAGTGAATCAAGGGACATTTTTATCAACTAGCGGGAGGGTGAGAGGCAAAGGGTAAACAAGAGATTTATAGAGGTGGACCATTTAACTGTATGTGTCACGGGGGACCATTTGTTTACCTTCTATTGAACAGGATTGAAATTTGACGTAGAGAGGATGGTGTGGGTGGGGGTGTGGGGGGTGTGTGGGGGGTGTGGGTGTGGGGTGTGTGGGTGTGGGGGGTGTGGGGTGTGTGGGTGTGGGTGTGGGGGGTGTGGGGTGTGTGGGTGTGGGTGTGGGGGGTGTGGGTGTGGGGTTGTGGGTGTGGGGTGTGTGGGGGTGTGGGTGTGGGGGTGGGGGTGTGGGGGTGTGGGGTGTGTGGGTGTGGGGGAGAGGGAGTGTGTGTGGGGTGAGAGGGGGTATGGGGAAGAGGTGTCGGAGGAAGGGGGAAGGAATGTGGGGGGTGGGGGAGAGGGGGTGTGTGGGGAGAGTGTGTGACTGGCATGTGGGCGTGGAAGTGGGCGTCTGAAAGGGCATATGGGTGTGGCTGAGAGAGGATGAGAGGGCATGTGGGCGTGGGAGAGGATGAGGAGTGTGTGGGCGTGGCTGAGAGAGAGAGAGAGAGAGAGAGAGAGAGAGAGAGAGAGAGAGAGAGAGAGAGAGAGAGAGAGAGAGAGAGAGAGAGAGAGAGAGAGAGAGAGAGAGCATGTAGGCGTGGAAGGGCCGTACTCGACGCTCCCTCTCTCATCACGATTCCCAGAACACACCACTCACCCCCCTCTCTCCTCCCTCTCCTCTTCCTTACCTCCCTCACCACCCTCATGGTGACGAGGAGGAGGAGGAGGAGGTAGGGAAAATCACACACACACACACACACACACACACACACACACACACACACACCAACAACACGGGTAGTTAAACACCCTTAAAGGCACATAACAGTAAATATCATCTTTTTGTTTACCTGTACACACCATGTTCAGGTGTTCGGTAATTAACCTGTAATTTTTTAACAGGTTAATTCGCGAAGGATTAAGTCGAGTCTAATAATAGCATCAGGTGTTAAAATTACTGCAGCAGATGACGATGGTACTCTCTCTCTCTCTCTCTCTCTCTTTCTCTCTCTCTCTCTCTCTCTTTAACTTTCGCTCTCATTTTCTCTCTCTCCGTCTACCTCCTTCGCTAACTCTCTCTCTCTCTCTCTCTCTCTCTCTCTCTCTCTCTCTCTCTCTCCGTCTACCTCTCTCTCTCTCTCTCTCTCTCTCTCTCTCTCTCTCAAGCATCGTGTCTCAAAGGCGTCTAATAAACATGAAATTGTGTGTTCCTTTGTGCTTTCTCCTCGTCCTTCCTTCCTTCATAATCATTTCCTTCACCCAATTCTTCCTTCCTTCATAACCATTTCCTTCACCCAATCCTTCCTTCCTTCATAACCATTTCCTTCACCCAATCCTTCCTTCCTTCACCCAATCCTTCAAAAACAGTACAAGGTCTTCTTCCCTAGCGTTCACAAGAGCTTACCTGTGTACCAGCCAAGTTACCTACCTGTATACACCTGGTGATTAACTCTCAAGACACTTACCTGTAAACACAAAAGAAAATATAACATTTCAACAATATTCTTTAATATGTTGAAATAATGTGAATGTTTAACCCTTTGAGTATGATGATTTAACCCCTTGAGTATGATGATTTAACTCCTTGAGGACGATGATTGTACCCTTTGAGGACGATGACTTAACCTCTTCACTACGATCCCTTGAGTATGATGAGTAAACCCCTTGAGTATGATTATTTAACCCCTTGAGTATGATGACTTAACCCCTTGAGTATGATAATTTAACCCCTTGAGTATGATTATTTAACCCCTTGAGTATGATGACTTAACCCCTTGAGTATGATAATTTAACCCCTTTATGAATTAACCTCTTGAATATGATGACAATCCTTGTAGATAAACCATCATACTCAAGAGATTAAATCATCATACTCAAGAGATTAAGTCATCATACTCAAGGTGTTAAATCATCATACTCAAGGTGTTAAATCATCATACTCGTGTTAAATCATCATACTCAAGGTGTTAAATCATCATACTCAAGGTGTTAAATCATCATACTCGTGTTAAATCATCATACTCAAGGTGTTAAATCATCATACTGAGGGGTTAAAAACAGTCCATCTCTCAGTGTTAATTAACCCCTTATAATTAACATATTAACCTTACCTACCTGTAAACTACCTGTCAACCCTATTTAATGTATTAATAGGTCCAAATAGGTGATGAAAATAGGCACTGTAACACATCATAGCCAGAGCATTATATCAAGCAATTATACCAATACACTGAAGCATTATAGGGTATATAACCCCTTCCTATAACTCCTATATCAATGGTAATATACTACACTATAATTATTCTTCAATATAATTAATAGTGATTATAATTAAGAGATTATAAACATCAATCTACAGGAATTATTATTATTATTATTATTATTATTATTATTATTATTATTATTATTATTATTATTAACATCACTAAGTCAACTATTGGGCCTATTACTATTATTTCTATTATTATTATTATTATTATTATTATTAGTTTTCCTGATATAAAATTCACAACTATTTTTTATAACCACTACTATAATTAATCTTACAACAACTACTACTACTACTACAATTACTATTCCTAATATTATCACTACCACTACTAAAACTATTACCACTACAGTACTAATTAAAACAACAAAAATTATCAATACAACTACACACACAGGTGCTTACAAACACAAAACTACAACAACTACAACTATTACATCCACCACAATTACACTACATCAAAAATAGGGTTAGCTCATAGGAAAGAACCACCACCACCACCACCACCACTAAGCATGTACACAAAACGTATTGTAAAATCTTTCCCAACACAACAAAATTCGGTGTCTGAATTCTGGTGTTGGTGGGCGGTGCTTAAAAATTGTGGATTCGGGAGAGAAACTGACAAAAATTGGGTGAAATTGGTAAAAATGGGAAAAAATTTTGAGCATCGGGTGTAATTGGTAAAAAAATTGGGGAAAATTGGTCAGCATTGGGGGAAATTGGTATAAATTGGGTAAAATTGGTAAACATTTGGGTGAAATTCGTAGAGATTGGGTGAAATTGGTTTACAAATGGGTAATATTGGTAATTATATGGTAATATTGGTTTAATATTGGTCTAAAATGGGTCAAAATTGGTCGAAATTTCGTAAAATGGGGTGTAAATTACGTAAAATGGGGTAAAAATTACGTAAAATGGGGTTAAATTACGTAAAATGGGGTAAAAACTACTAAACACGGATATAAATAGGAACAACGCCACAAAAATTTGTCGAAATAGTCAAAATGGGGAGAAATCCGTGAAAAAAAAGTCAAATAGACAGAAAAAAATTGAAAATTGGTAAACACACGACGTTCCATTACCCCAAATAGAGACAAAATAGTGGGAGAGTAAATAGGCGAAGGGGAGGAAATGAGTGACTCTAGAATCGTCAAAATTGGTAAGTAAAAGCAGTCATGTCCCCAGCTAAGCTATAACAAACTCCAATATGCCTTAATTAAGACCAAAATGCCATAACTCTGTACAATAACATAATATTATACTAATTATTAAACTAGCGAGACTTTAATTCATTAACAGAAAGAATATATTTTTGTACTTAAATTTCCCACAAATGTTATGAATAAATTTTGTAAAAAAAAACAAACATGAATTTACTTTGACCAAAACCCGAATACAAATCGTAAACGTTCATACATAATTAAATAAATAAATAAATAAATCCCCTTAATAAAGTTAGTAAAATAATTTGTTATTTTTAAAACTTTCAATCATTTTTTTTTTTTCAATTCGAACATTTTCATCAAGTCAATAAATCCATCACAAACAAGTGCCATTTTTTTCTCCAATACGAATTTATGAAGAAAATAAACAAAAACACGAAATACATTGCAAATATTCGTACAAACTAAAAAAAAAAATAGATATGACAGAAAAAATAGTAATAAAAATATAAATAAATAGAAAAACAGTAATATATATTTTTTTTAATTTTTTCTCAACTGGAAATAAAAAAAACATTGATATATAAAGACAAAAACAAATAAGAACAAATAAACAAACACATTTTAAAACCATTCTCCCTCACCAGTTATATATCTCTCCCCTTCCTCCCCCACCAACCCCCCCCTCCCCCCTCTCACATCCCTTCCCTCCCCAGAAATAAATAACGAGGCAGTTCATAATCCAGCAACAACGATAAACATTTACGAAACTTTAACGAGAAAAATAATAAATAATAATAATAATAATAATAATAATAATAATAATAATAATAATAATAATAGGTTGTGTTTACACTTGGTGCGTATAGAGACACAGGAGTTAGGTGGTGACTTATGATTCAACCCTATCACCACTATCACCTACCACCACCATCACACTACCACTATCACCACCATCACTACTACCACCATCATCACCTACCCATACTATTACCCCCACCATCACCTACCACCATCCATACCACTATTACCACTACCACCCCCACCTACCACCACTACCACCCACCACTACTACCTACCACCACCACCAGCAGCAGAAGAACCAACCCACTTCCCACCTACTACCACCACTACTACCACCACCACCACCACCCACCACTCCTACCTACCACTACTACCTACCACCACCACAAGAACCAACCCACTTACCACCTACTACCACCACTACTACCTACCACCCCCACCTACCACCACTAGCCCCTCCTGGGTGGTAATCTCATTGACGGCTGTAGTATGCATGGGGCGTTCCTGTCTACAGCCCCACACTATAAAACACTTCTTCCTCCTCCTTCTTCTTCCTCTTTTCCTCTTCTTATTCGTCTTATTCTTCTTCCTCGTCTTATTATTCTTCCTCCTCCTCCTACTCTTCCTCGTCTTATTCGTCTTATTCTTCTTCCTCCTCCTCCCCCTGTTTCTTCCTCCTCTTCTTCTGCTGCTGTTTCTTCCCCCTCCCCCTCCTCCTCCTCCTCCACCCCCCTCCCCCCCTCCCCCCTCCTCATTATATTTGTGTTTTGTTTTTGTTATGACGTCACCATCTCCCTCAGTTACGGCAGTCGAGTCTCGGGTGATATAAGACGCCATCTTTGTCTCCCCAGCTTTAAGTGGACCAATTAGATGCGAGACAGTTATGGGGAGAAAAGTTTAAACGGGAGAACTTTGGGGAGGAAGGAGGTGGGGAGGGAAGGGGAGGGGAGGAGTTGGGGAGAAGGGAGGGGAAGGAAGGGGAAGCTGGTGAGGTTGAGGGAAGGAAGAGAGAGGAGGATTATGAGTGAGGAGAGGAGGGGTGAGGGAGTGGGGAGAGGAGGGAGGGGTGAGGGAGTGGGGAGAGGAGGGGAGAGGAAGAGAAGGGGAGAGGGAGTGAAGAAGGAGGGAGGGGAGACGAAGGGGTGAGGGAGGAGGAAGAATGAGGAAAAGGAGGGTGGCAGGGGTGGATGAGTGGGGAGGGTGAGTGGAAGAGAGGGGCGGGGAGATGAAGGAGGAGAGTGGGTGGAAGATGACGTCACTAGCGCCACAAGAAGCACATAATTCCAACTTCCAATCAGCAATTGATCTCTCTCTCTCTCTCTCTCTCTCTCTCTCTCTCTCTCAACCACAACCCATTCATCCCACTCACCACAACTACCACAATTCAACCACAACTACCACACACACACACACACACGGGAGAATTTCAATGAGTGATTCGCCAGGTAAATCGGTTCAGCTTTACGGGAGTATTTCTGCCTCTATGACGCTACAAGGCAATTCCCACGCTCTCACTTTTTTTTCCCACGCTCCATCTTTTTTTCCCACGCTCTCGCTTTTTTTCCCACGCTCCATCTTTTTTCCCACGTTCTCTTTTTTCCCATGATCCATCTTTTTTCCTACGTTCTCTTTTTTCCCACGTTCCATCTTTTTTCCCACGCTCCCTTTTTTCCCACGTTCTCTTTTTTCCCACGTTCCATCGTTTTTTCCCCACATTCGATTTTTTTCCCACAGTTAAAACAGGAAAAGAAATAAACTGATAAAAGATGAAAAAAAAAACTGACTGGATTTATGAGTGACTGACACACACACACACACACACACACACACACACACACACACACACACACACATAACTTAATTAACAAAGGAATTTTTTTTGACACGCCCAAATATTTTGCACTGAAGCGCGTGTTTGTTTATTGTGTTTGTTTGTTTGTATTGGCCGGTTGGTGTTTGTTTATTTGTGTTTGTTTGTTTGTATTGGCCGGTTGGTGTTTGTTTATTTGTGTTTGTTTATTTGTATTGGCAGGTTAGTGTTTGTTTATTTGTATTGCCCGGTTGGTGTTTGTTTATTGTGTTTGTATTGGCCGGTTGGTGTTTGTTTATTTGTATTGGCAGGTTAGTGTTTGTTTATTTGTGTTTTTGTTTGTTTGTCCTGGCAATAAGGTGTTTGTTTGTTTATTGCACAATAAAGGGGTAAAACTCAAATCCATACACACACACACACACACACACACACACACACACTTAAATATGGTCTTCGTGTGTGTGTGTGTGTGTGTGTGTGTGTGTGTCCATAAATACATACATACAGGAGAGTTACAGCCGGACAGTGGCGCCTACTGTAACCTCGCCCCCCCCCCCAGACTGAGGACACTCCTTCTTTCCCTCCCCCCTCTTCCCCCCCCCCCCTCCCTCCAGTTGAGTAAGTGAGGAGGAAGGGAGGGGGGAAGTGTTCCAGCCCCCTCCCTCCTCATGTTAACTCCAGACCACAGAGTTGGACCTCCACTGGCCGGCTGCCAACCTTATACTGCCGCACCCAGCCGCAAGGAGGGAGAGGGAGGGGGCAGGGGAGGGGGGGAGGGGGAAGGAGGAGAGATAGTGATGGAGGGAAATGGGAAAGAAAGGCAATAGAGGTGGAGAGGGGGAAAAGAGGGGTGGAGGGGGAGAAGTGAGGTGGAGGGGGAAGAGGGGGATGGAGAGGGAAGAAAGAGGTGTGGAGGGGGACGACCCATTTGTGACCTTTGACCCCGTAACACTGACCTAAAAAAAATAAAAGACCAATTAGGGGAAACGGAAGGTGAAATAATGACCTGTAATTAATGACCTCAATGGGAAGAGAAAATCAAACCTAATGAACTTTGACCTGACGGCTTTGACCACTAAAAACCCCTCCCCCCACCACCCCCCTCCCCTCCCCTCCCGACACCTTTCACACCTTCCCTTCCACACTTAAGCTCCCTACCTCTCCCTCTCCACTCCACAACGTATAACTTCCCCCTTTCCCCTCTCCTCCCCACCCCCTAAGCTCCCCCCACACCCTCTAATCTCCCCCTCCCCACGCCCTCTAAGCTCCCCCTCCCCACACCCACTAAGCTCCCCCCTCCACACCCCCCTAAGCTCCCCGCCAGGTGCTCAGCTGATAAATCAAAACAAACACAACAGGTAACCGTCCCCAGGTGAGCAAGTCAACAAGGGTACGACGCTAAGACGACCCGACGACCCTCACTCACGACCTCTGTCACACCAAGTCCCCCCCCCCACGACCTCCCTCACCTGACCACACCTTCTGTCACACCCTCACTCACGACCTCCCTCACCTGACCACACCTTGTCACACCCTCACTCACGACCTCCCTCACCTGACCACACCTTCTGTCACACCCTCACTCACGACCTCCCTCACCTGACCACATCCTCTGTCACACCCTCACTCACGACCTCCCTCACCTGACCACACCTCTGTCACACCCTCACTCACGACCTCCCTCACCTGACCACACCTTCTGTCACACCCTCACTCACGACCTCCCTCACCTGACCACACCTTCTGTCACACCCTCACTCACGACCTCCCTCACCTGACCACATCCTCTGTCACACCCTCACTCACGACCTCCCTCACCTGACCACACCTTCTGTCACACCCTCACTCACGACCTCCCTCACCTGACCACACCTTCTGTCACACCCTCACTCACGACCTCCCTCACCTGACCACATCCTCTGTCATACCAAATCCCCCACGACCTTTCTCACCTGACCACATCCTCTGTCACACCATGTCCTTTCACGATCTCCCTACGACTCATCCCTTAAATCTCTCGCCCCTAACTACGACATATCCCCTTAAAATACCTCAAAACTACGACTTCCCCTTAAAATGGACCTTAATTAATCCAAACTACGCCTTATTCCTTTAAAATCCCTTAATTTATACCTAAAACTACGGACATTCCCCCCCCCCCCCACACGCCCTCTTCCTCACGATTGGTCCAATATTAGCCAATCAGCGCAAGTGTAGCATATCGCCCCTTACCCACCACCCCCAAACCTCCCTCGGCCATAGTCGTTTGATTCCCTATCGCTGATTGGTCTAATTCAACCCGACTTGTATTGCAGTAAACACAAGAGGGGAGGAGAGGGGAGGGGAGGGGAGGGGAGGGGAGGGGAGGAGAGGAGAGGGGAGGGGAGGGGAGGGGAGGGGAGGGGAGGAGAGGGGAGGGGAGGGGAGGGGAGGGAGGGTAGGGGAGGGGAGGGGAGGGGAGGGGAGGGGAGGGGAGGGGAGGGGAGGGGAGGAGAGGGGAGGGGAGGGGAGGGGAGGGTAGTTTACACCGATTTACTGGACGTGCTTTTACATTTTTTTTTTTGGTTCTGTTTACAATTATTTTCCTGGAATTTTTTACACAATTTACCAGAATTTTTTACACAATTTCCCCGTTGTTTACACTAATTTACTTAACGTGTTTTATTTTTACAATTTTTCTTGATCAATTTACATTTGTTTTCAATATTCTATTTTTTGTTACAATTTTACGCATCGGGGAAAGTTCTAAACATGGTGGAAAAAGTTTCTAAGAGTGTCCGTAAAGTTCTAAGAGTGTCCGTAAAGTTCTAAGAGTGTCCGTAAAGTTCTAGGAGTGTCCGTAAATTTCTAAGAGTGTCCGGAAAGTTCCAAGAGTGTCCGTAAGGTGCCAAGAGTGTCCGTAAAGTTCCGAGAGCGTCCGTAAAGTTCTAAGAGTGTCCGTAAAGTTCTAGGAGTGTCCGTAAATTTCTAAGAGTGTCCGGAAAGTTCCAAGAGTGTCCGTAAGGTGCCAAGAGTGTCCGTAAAGTTCCGAGAGCGTCCGTAAAGTTCTAAGAGTGTCCGTAAAGTTCCAAGAGTGTCCGTAAAGTTCTAAGAGTGTCCGCAAAGTTCTAAGAGTGTCCGTAAAGTTCTAAGAGTGTCCGCAAAGTTCTAAGAGTGTCCATAAAGTTCCAAGAGTGTCCGTAAAGTTCCAAGAGTGTC
This sequence comes from Homarus gammarus, assembly GCA_958450375.1. NCBI lineage: Eukaryota > Metazoa > Arthropoda > Malacostraca > Decapoda > Nephropidae > Homarus > Homarus gammarus. The sequence goes on from CAUDMG010000372.1 coordinate 5,633,968, forward strand.
CGCAAAGTTCTAAGAGTGTCCGTAAAGTTCTAAGAGTGTCCGGAAAGTTCTAAGAGTGTCCGTAAAGTTCTGAGAGTGTCCGTAAAGTTCCAAGAGTGTCCGGAAAGTTCTAAGAGTGTCCGTAAAGTTCTGAGAGTGTCCGTAAAGTTCCAAGAGTATCCGCAAAGTTCTAAGAGTGTCCGTATAGTTCTAAGAGTGTCCGTATAGTTCTAAGAGTGTCCGCAAATTTCTAAGAGTGTCCGGAAAGTTCTAAGAGTGTCCGTAAAGTTCTGAGAGTGTCCGTAAAGTTCCAAGAGTATCCGCAAAGTTCTAAGAGTGTCCGTATAGTTCCAAGAGTGTCCGTAAAGTTCTAAGAGTGTTCGGAAAGTTCTAAGAGTGTCCGGAAAGTTCTAAGAGTGTTCGGAAAGTTCTAAGAGTGTCCGGAAAATTCTAAGAGTGTCCGTAAAGTTCCTAGCGCGTCGAGGAAGATTCAAGGTATAGACAGGTGTCCTAAGGTAAGGTACAGGTGTGTTAATTAGTTCCCCTACCTGGTGTGTTAGACGGTAGTTAGTAAGTTAGTTATGGTTAGTTAGTTAGTGTTAGAATAAGTTAATAGTCACAACACCAAATCAAGACTGAACCTGAAGGACCACGGGAGGATAATTAGTTGATTAGTTAATTAAGTGGTTTGGGTGGGTGGTAGTTCTCGCCTTGGAGCTTACCCTCATCGTTAAGGTCGTCCTCGAGGCCAAGGTCGTCCTCGAGGCCACGGTCGTCCTCGTCGTCAGTGAGGTGGAGGAGCGGCTCAGTGACGGGCGTCTCCTCCCCGTCTGATTCCGAGTCTTCCTCTTCCCGGCGGTACTCACCTGCGGGAGGAGAACAGGTGTTGAGTGGGGTAATTAGCGACAGGTGTTGAGTGGGGTAATTATTAACAGGTGTTGAGTGGGGTAATTAGTGACAGGTGTTGAGTGGGGTAATTAGTGACAGGTGTTGAGCGGGGTAAATTAGCTACAGGTGTGAAGTGACAGGTGTTAAGGGGGCTAATAAATGACAGGTGTTAACTGGGGCCAACAGAAAACAGTTGTTACAAATTTGGCGAATACACAATTAATGTTAGCAAATTTAAGAGATAAATTTGGCGATTATTAGAATTTTGACGATTACTTTCCCCTAAACACTTTCTCTCTGGCACTTTCTTTGACGATTTATACTCACTTTCTTTTCCATGACACACACACACACACACACACACACACACATGTACGTTCCATCTAGTCTACTAATTACCTAACTTTCTTCCTGCAATCCATTATACTGTGAGCGGTCGTTCGTAACTATTATCTCTCCATTAGTGTGTGTGTGTGTGTGTGTGTGTGTGTGTGTGTGTGTGTGTGTGTGTCCCCCCCACACCCCCCCCCCCCCCTGGACGGGAGCCAAAGCAATAAAAGGCAAGAAATCTGGAATGTGATCTCGGAAGCCCCAGTGATAATGGCCGGTGTACACGACTTGTGTAGTCTGGAGGTGGAAGAGGAGAGGTGGTGGGAGGGGAGAGGGAGGGGGAGAAGGGGAAGAGGTAGGGGTGGAGGTGGAGAGGAGGAAGAAGAGGTAAGGGTGGAAGAGGAGAGGTGGTGGGAGAGGAGAGGGAGGGGGAGAAGGGGAAGAGGTAGGGGTGGAGGTGGAGTGGAGGAAGAAGAGGTAAGGGTGGAAGAGGAGAGGTGGTGGGAGGGGAGAGGGAGGGGGAGAAGGGGAAGAGGTAGGGGTGGAGGTGGAGAGGAGAAAGAAGAGGTAAGGGTGGAAGAGGAAGGGGAGAGGAAGAAGAGAAGAGGAATAGGTAAAGGTGGAGGGAAAGAAGGAGGAAGAGAAGAAGAACAAGAAGAAGGGAGAGGAGGAAGAAAAATCCCCCTTAGTACCCCTTAATACCCCCTAGTAACCTCCTAAATCCCCCTAAATGGCCTCTCTTTACTGTCTCCCCCCCCCCCCGTATGGTTTTTCTAGTGGTCCTGTAAACCACCCCTTCCATGACCCCTCACATGGCACTATGACCTTTGGTATGACCCCGTGAATGGAGGGAAGGTTGGGTGGGAGGAAGGGAGGGAGGGAAAGAAGGAGGGTGGAATGGAGGGAAGGTTGGGAGGGAGGGAGGGAAGGAGGGAGGGAGGGCAGGAGGGCAGGAGGGCGCCGGAGAGTCGCCAATACGACGTTGAGAATGAGCTATGAACCTCCGGCACGAACACCGCCTCCTCCTCCTCCAGGATATGAGTCACTGTTTTTAAGTATATCACAAAGACAAGAGTCCAAACGCCAGAGGGTCTCAAGTCACCACACACACACACACACACACACACACACACACAGACACACACACACACACACAGACACACACACAGACACACACACACACACAAGACAGTGTCATTATTGCTGTCACTGTGACGTCATTGGTGCCTGGGTGCCGCTACCGTGCCAGGCAGAGAGACTTTGACACACCCCTCCCTCCCTAACCTCTACCTCCCCCTTCCACACCCCTCCCTCTCCTTCTTCCCTTCCTCTTCCCCCTCCTCCACTCCTAAACCTATTAACCCCTTCCCTTCCCCTCCCCATCTCCCCAGACCCAACTAACCTCATTCCAACACCCCTCTCTCTTCTCCCCAACCCCACTCCATCACCCTCTCACCTCCCCAACTAACCCTATCATCTCCCCTCCAACCCTCACCCCTCTCCCCTCTTATTCTCGTGTGCCTCCTCTTTCCTCCCCTTCTTCTCTCCCCTCACCTTCCCCCCCCCCCTCCCTCTAGACTGTCGGGTAGGGGTTTTACGCGACACACACACCTGCTATCCCAAGCCTTATCCACCCCCCCCCCCCCCAAGACCCAGAAACCCCGCCCCGGAACCCACACCCCCGGATTCAACGCCGCCGACTCCACACCCCCAAATTCAACGCCCCCGGACTCCACGCCCCCGGACCCCACGCCCCCGGACCCCACGCCTCCGGACCCCAAGACCCCAGAGATTTACAATCAATTACTTCTATTAAAAGCTTGTCTGACATGCTACCACCGCCGCCACCACTAACAGCTACCACCACTACCTACCACAACCACCACCAGCCACCACGACCTACCTCCTACCACCACTAGCAGCAGCCACCACTACCTACCACAACCACCACCAGCCACCACTACCTACCACCACTATCAACCATCACCACCTACCACCAGTACCATTATCACTACCACCATCAGCACCTACCATCACTAGCGTCTACCACCACTACCTACCACAACCACCACCAGCCACCACTACCTACCACCACTATCAACCATCACCACCGACCACCAGTACCATTATCACTACCACCACCATACCCTACCATCACTAGCGTCTACCACCACCACAACCACTACTACCACCACTATTACAACCACCAACAACCACCACCCCGGACATCACACCAGATACTAGCACCACCACAACCAACCACCACTACTACTACTACCACCTCAGACATCACACCAGCTACCACCACCACTATCTGCTACCACAATCTACTACAACTACCACCAACACCTCAAAAAGCTTACTCCAACTACCAATTAACCACTATCCAATTACCTACCTTAACAACCACCTTACACCCAATAACAACCAGTAATTAACCATAACAACCACCACCCCTCAAAAAACAACAACAATTATTACGTTTAAATTATAATACAACTTTCGCGAATTGACAAAATTGGCGAATACAGAAGCTGAAAATATTTGCCAATTCGCGAAATTAAAATTATACATTGGAGTTAAGAGGCATGTATGGTGTTATAGGCACCATTATACATCATACATAGCACACACACACACACACATATATATACATACATACATACATACACACATACCATTAACATAACCAATTATATCAAGTCATATATATAATTTCTGTATTATATATAACTAATTAGTCATCACCAATGGCACGTATATAATTCTTATTGTTTATTATAACATGAGACGCGTAATTAACTTTCCAATTAGTTTTATTAAATTGACAATTAAGAAAGTAATTACTCTGTATTAAATTTCCGCGGGTGCGGGCGCTAACGACTGTACTGTGGGCGGTGTAATTGGGTCGTTTGATAGTTCACAGTAGAGGAGTTTTATTGCTTAACTTTGTTTGTAATTTGTAAGTCACTAAAATATCTTGCGAGAAGAAATATTGATAATAATAATAATAATAATAATAATAATAATGATAATGATAATAATAATAATAATAATAATAATAATGATGATGATGATGATGATAATAATAGCAATCTTTCCTCCCCTCCTCCTACCCTCTCCCCATCCTCCCCTCCCCATAACACCCCTCCCCCTTTCCATTTCCCCTTCCTCTCTCCAGGGGGTGCATTAGGTGTAGGGAGGGGAAGGTGGGGGAGAGGGAAAGGGGGGGAGAGGGAGAAGCTGAGGAATGGAAAGGGAGATGAAAAGAGAAGGAATGGGGAGGGAAGGGGGACAAACGGAGGAAAGGGGGACACAGGGGGGAAAGGGGGACACAGGGGGGAAAGGGGGAAGGGGGGTTAGATAGCAGAGGCACTTGATCACATTAGTAAAGCAGACAGCAAGAGCAGACAGGAGGAGATAAGGAGTTAATGACATCACGTAAGGCCAGCAGACAAGAAGCCAGCAGACAACAGAAGCCAGCAGACAAGAGGCCAGCAGACAGATCACGCAGACAACTAAGGAGGTGGTGGCAGTGGTGGTGGTAGGGGTGGTAGTGGTGGTAGTGGTAGTAGTGATAGTGGTAGTAGTGACAGTGGTAGTAGTGGTGGTGGTAGTGGTGGTAGGGGTGGTAGTGGTAGTAGTGATAGTGGTAGTAGTGACAGTGGTAGTAGTGGTGGTGGTGGTTGTAATGGTGGCAGAATTACCCTCCCACTATCATCACCAACTACCACTACTATCACCATTCGCCACTACTAACAACCACCATCACTACCACCAACCACGATCTCGACACAACCACCATCACCACAACTACCAGCATCAGCAGCAGGAAATCTTGCCCACATATTTACCAGAGAGAGAGAGACCTAATTATGTCTTATGTCCGAGTTAATTATTATTATTATTATTATTATTATTATTATTATTATTATTATTATTAAAAATTAAATAAAAAATAATAAAAATAACTTAAAAAAATAACACATTCCAAAAACCTTAAGAAATCAACAAACTGGGAATATAAATATTTTTCTGGCCTCCCAACATTCCCGGGAATCGCGTGTTCCCACCTCTCTGGAATCTGTCTCCATTCCCACTCGAGCGACTTCCACGAACGGCCAACTAGCAGGCGACACGCAGACCACGGCCAGGTGACACAAAGGCCATGTGAGGTGATACATAGGCCATGGCCAGGTGACACGCAGGTCCTAGTAAAGTGATCACACACACACACACACACACACACACACACACACACAGGTAAGTCAATCGACGGAGGATACATCACGGACAGACACACTTACACACATACACTCATGTACACTCAAAACAAACTCACGAACACATACATACTCACGGACGGACACACTCACGAACACACTTACAGACAAACACACTCAAGAATACACTTACAGACACACGGACGGACCACCAACCACCATATTGAAAATCACTAACAGGGGGAAGGTGACCTAACGTGGTATAGGGAACACATTAGTGCAACACAGTGATCCTTCAGTGTGTTGCTGCAACATACGACCCCTCCCCTGCAACATACGACCCCTCCCCTGCAACATACGACCCCTCCCCTGCAACATACGACCCGTCCCCTGCAACATACGACCCCTCCCCTGCAACATACGACCCCTCCCCTGCAACATACGACACCCCCGTGCAACATACGACCCCTCCCCCGCAACATAACTCGCCTCATACTACGCCAGCATCCTAGAGCATCCTACGTCACCATCCTAGAGCATCCTCCACAGCCAGCATCCTACGCTACCACCCTAGAGCATCCTACGTCACCATCCCAGAGCATCCTACACCATCATCCTACGCCAGCATCCTACACCAACATCCTATCATCATCCTATCACCACGGTGCTTATGGCTCTCCGGCGTGTACTTGCCCACATAGGACATCTCAGTTACCACCTCTCTCTCTCTCTCTCTCTCTCTCTCTCTCTCTCTCTCTCTCTCTCTCTGCTTAAGGATTCGTACTGGCTTCTACACGTCACTCTCAATTCCCCTCACTTCTTACCCTCTTTCCCCTCTTCTTCCTTCTTCACTATTCTTCCCCTTCCCTCCCCATGCCTCGCTTTCCCCTTTCCCCTCTCCTCTTCCTCACTCCTCCTCCTTTTCCCCTTCTCCTCTTCCTCTCCCTCCTCCTCCCCCTCCCCCTCACCATCCAACCACGACTCACCCCTCATCAAGCCTTTACCCTCACCCCTCAATTAGTCCTCCCCCTCCCCTCCCCCCAACCTCTCAATTACTCCCCTCAGGCTCTCTCTCATTACTTCCCTCTCACCCACACCCCTCACCTCCCCTCACTTAATAACAACAATTATATGAATAACAATAACAAAAACAACAACAATAATAATAACGACAATAATAACAAAACTAATAATAATAATAATAATAATAATAATAATAATAATAATAATAAAAAAAAAAAAAAATAATAATAATAATAATAATAATAATAATAAAAATAATAATAATAATAATAATAACAAAAATAATAATAATAATAATAATAATAATAATAATAATAATAATAATAAAAATAATAATAATAATAACAAAATAACACAACTCACCCTCCTACAGACAGACAAACAAACAGACAGACAGACAGACAGACAGACAGACACTGAGCTGAACCTAACCTAAACGAATTGACATATTTCCTTACATTTTAACTCTTTGACGACGATGATTTAACCCTTTGACGACGATGGCTTAACCCTTTGACGACGATGATTTAACCCTTTGACGACGATGATTTAACCCTTTGACGACGATGATTTAACCCTTTGACGACGATGATTTAACCCTTTGACGACGATGATTTAACCCTTTGACGACGATGGCTTAACCCTTTGACGACGATGATTTAACCCTTTGATGACGATGGCTTAACCCTTTGACGACGATGATTTAACCCTTTGATGACGATGATTTAACCCTTTGACGACGATGGCTTAACCCTTTGACGACGATGATTTAACCCTTTGATGATGATTTAACCCTTTGACGACGATGATTTAACCCTTTGACGACGATGATTTAACCCTTTGACGACGATGGCTTAACCCTTTGACGACGATGATTTAACCCTTTGACGACGATGATTTAACCCTTTGACGACGATGATTTAACCCTTTGATGACGATGATTTAACCCTTTGACGACGATGGCTTAACCCTTTGACGACGATGATTTAACCCTTTGATGACGATGATTTAACCCTTTGACGACGATGGCTTAACCCTTTGACGACGATGATTTAACCCTTTGAGGACGATGATTTAACCCTTTGACGACGATGATTTAACCCTTTGATGACGATGATTTAACCCTTTGACGACGATGGCTTAACCCTTTGACGACGATGATTTAACCCTTTGATGACGATGATTTAACCCTTTGAGGACGATGATTTAACCCTTTGACGACGATGATTTAACCCTTTGATGACGATGATTTAACCCTTTGACGACGATGATTTAACCCTTTGACGACGATGGCTCAACCCTTTGAGGACGATGATTTAACCCTTTGACGACGATGATTTAACCCTTTGACGACGATGATTTAACCCTTTGATGACGATGATTTAACCCTTTGATGACGATGATTTAACCCTTTGACGACGATGGCTTAACCCTTTGACGACGATGATTTAACCCTTTGATGACGATGATTTAACCCTTTGAGGACGATGATTTAACCCTTTGACGACGATGATTTAACCCTTTGATGACGATGATTTAACCCTTTGACGACGATGATTTAACCCTTTGAGGACGATGATTTAACCCTTTGACGACGATGGCTTAACCCTTTGAGTCCTGGAGGTTTAAATCTTCGTCCTCAAAGGGTTAAATCGTTGTTAAGGGGTTAAAATATTGACTTCAAAGGGTTAAATCATCATCATCAAAGGGTTAAATGCTCTTCAGTACACTAATTAAGGTAATGGGTATATATCTAATAGGTTAAAAATAGGTAGGTAGGTAGTAATGGGGTCTATTCATGTAATTGGCTCGATATGTGTAATTGTCAAAATCATTCAAATTGGTCTAGTCCTTGTAATTGGCCTAACGAGTAATTGGCAATCGAGTATAGTATCTGATCAAGTGCCTCTATATTTACAGGTATTTTACAATTCACACTTCCCACAACACATTTCCTTTTCAGATTTACACACAATTTACAACACGTAGGTATTTACACCCAATTTACATATCATATTTACACACATATACCGTGGACTCAAGAGGTATCTCAAGTTGGGCACGAATCGGTCAAGGGTGATCACATGGCAATTGGGATAATGAGCCGAACTTTGGATGAGTCACTCAACAAGCCGCCGCAGTGCAGATGGTGCCACGATAGTCCAGCTGCCTGTCTGACTGGCTAGCTGGCTCTGGCACTCTCCCCCTACTCCCACAGCTGGTGTTATAGGAGAAGGGAGGGGGATGGGAAGGAGGGGGAGGGGAAGGAGAGAAGGAGGGCGTTTAAAAGTAAAGAGTGCCATAAATACTTCCAGTGCCAAAGGGTGCCATAAGTATTCCCAGTGCCAAGACGGTGCCATTAAGAGTGCCACCGGGAAAGACTGACCATAGAATGAATTAATTAGAGAGAGATTAGTGTATATAATGTTCTCTCTCTCTCTCTCTCTCTCTCTCTCTCTCTCTCTCTCTCTGAATCAATGGACGGTAAACAGACACCAATTGATGAAGAGGAGGAGGAGGGACAAAAGGAGGAAGAGGAGAGGGAAGATGAGGAAGAGGAAGAAAAGAAGATGAAAAGGAAGAAGAGGAATAGAAGGAAAAGGAGGAGGAAGAGGAGGAGGAGGAGGAAGAGACGTCAACAATCATCACGCAACACGAGAGGAAGAGGGGGAGCGATAAAGGTTGAACAGGAGAATGGTTAAAAAACAATAAGAGGGGAAGAGGCGAGGGGAGAGGTGAGGGGAGATGTGAGGGGAGAGGTGAGGGAAGAGGCGAGGGGAGAGGTGAGGGGAGATGTGAGGGGAGAGGTGAGGGAAGATGTGAGGGGAGAGGTGAGGGAAGATGTGAGGGGAGAGGTGAGGGAAGATGTGAGGGGAGATGTGAGGAGAGAGGTGAGGGGAGAGGTGAGGGGAGAGGTGAGGGGAGAGGTGAGGGGAGAGGTGAGGGGAGATGTGAGGGGAGAGGTGAGGAAAAGTGAGAGGTGAGCATCACATTGAACTCAGAAGAAGAAGAAGAAGAAGAAGAAGAAGAAGAAGAAGGAGGAGGAGAAGGAGGAGGAAGAGGAGGAAGAGGAGCGTAGGGAGGAAGAGGAGCGTAGGGGGAGGGGGAGGTAGGGAGGGGGTGAGGTAGGGGGGTAAAAGGGGTATTGGGGATTTAGAGCTAAGTGAGGGAGGAAGGGGAGGAGGGGGAAAGGGAAGGAGAGGGGGAAGAAGGAGGAGGAAGAAGGAAGAAGAATAAGGAAGGAGGAGGAAGGAGGAAGAAGCAGGAGGAATTTAATAGGAAGGTAAAAGGAGGAGGAAGAAGGAAGAAGAATAAGGAAGGAGGAGGAAGGAGGAAGAAGCAGGAGGAATTTAATAGGAAGGTAAGTAACAGATAAGACAATAACAGCAACAAACGGAACAGCATTAACAGTAACAGGAACACCGCTACTTGAAGACAACAGTAACAGGAGCAGTAACAGTAACAGGAGCAGTAACGGGAACAGGAGCAGTAACGGGATCAGGAGCAGTAACGGGAACAGGAGCAGTAACGGGAGCAGGAGCAGTAACAGGAACACCGCTACTTGAAGACAACAGGAGCAGTAAGGCAACAGTAATAAGACCAGGAAACAGTAACAGTAATAGGAGCAGTAACAGGAACACCGTCAGCAGCAACACCGCCATTATAATGTCACTTAACGGCTTAATGACACCACCAGCAGGAGCTTCAGGAGGAGGAGGAAGAAGAAGAGGAAGACAAGGGGAGGGGGAGGAGGAGGAGGAGGAGGAGGAGGAAGACAAAGGGAGGAGGAGGAAGAGGAGGAGGAGGAGGAGGAGGAGGAAGAGGAAGACAAGGGGAGGAGGAGGAGGAGGAGGAGGAGGAGGAGGAGGAGGAGGAGGAGGAGGAGGAGGAGGAAGACAAGGGGAGGAGGGGAGGAGGAGGAGGAAGACAAGGGGAGGAGGGGGAGGAGGAGGAGGAAGAGGAGGAAGACAAGGGGAGGGGGAGGAGGAGGAGGAGGAAGAAAAAGAAGGATGGAGGTAAAAATTGCACTAACAGCCACACCAGTCACAGCCACACCAGTCACAGCCACACCAGTCAGAGCCACACCCACAGTCATACTAAATCAGTCACAGTCACTCACTAGCAGTCACAGAAGACGAGGAGTGACAGGTGTGGATGAGTGACAGGTGTGGATGAGTGACAGATGTGGAGGAGTGACAGGTGTGGAGGCAGACAGGTGTGGAGGCTGAGAGGTGAGCCATGAGTGGTGAGGAACAACAGATCTGGCGGTAAATAATTCATCCCAGGGTGTGCCATAGAGACGCCCCCACCTCCCACACAGGTCCTGGAGCCCTGAAGGAACCCTGAAGGAGCCCTGAAGGAACCCTGAAGGAGCCCTGAAGGAACCCTGAAGGAACCCTAAGACACGTAAGAGTCCCAAAGACGCAATTCTCTCCCCTTGCCCCTCCCCCCTACCCCTCCCCCTCCCCTCCCCCCACGCAGGTAATTGCCCTAGCCAGCTCATTAAGACCTCACCCCTTACCTGAAGCACATGAGGCCCGGCTGACGAAGGTAGAGGAGCAGAGGTCATTGGGGAGGGGGAGGAGGGGTCAAGGAGGGGGAAGAGGAGAGAGATGGGTCGTGGAGGAGAGGTCGTAAGAAGGAAGAAAGGGATAGAAGGAGGAAGAGGAGTCGTGGAGAGGAGGAGGATCATGGAAGGGAGGAAAGGAAAAGGAATCGTAGAAGGAAGAGGAAGGAAGGAAGGAAGGAGAAATGAGAAGAAAAAGGAGAAGGGAGAAATGAGAAGAAAAAGGAGAAGGGAGGAAGGAGGAGAAGGAAGGAAGGAGGAGAAGGAAGGGAGGAAGGAAAGAAGGAAGGAAGGATAAGAGAGAAAGAAGAAATGAATGAAGGAAGGAAGGAAGGAGAAGAGAGAGAAGGAGGAGGTTTCGACCAATTATAAAAACCTACGTAAAAACCGGCTTATAAACCGGTTTGGCTAACGACGGAACTTGACCCGACTTAACCCGACCTGACCTGACAGCCCCGGTGCTTAACTCTCCACCTGACGTAGTGTGTGACCTTATGAGTTCAATCAATGACGCCCTCCACTCCCTCCTTCCTGATCTCCTTCCCTCCACTTCGTCCGTCTCTTCTCCTTCCTTCTCTCCTGATCTTCCTTCCTTCCTTCCTTCCTTCCTTCCTTCACTACTAATTCATAAAACCTAACCTAACCTAACCTAACCTAACCTAACCCCAGGGACATGATGACCTACACTAAGGTTTAATTGCCGAAGGAAAGGAAGAGTTAAACACAGGACTAATGGTGTGAGGGAAGACCTTGAGTGGAGGGAGGGAAGGAGGGGGAAGAAACGAAGGAAGGAAGGAAGGAAGGAAGGAAGGAAGGAAGTCTTGATGAGTTGATGGCGTGTCTAAGTCGCAGTCCACACAAGAATAGTCTGTGAGAGGGAGAGGTGGAGAGGGAGGAGGGAGGGGTGGGGGGGGGGGGTGAGGAGGGAGGGGTGAGGGGGGGGTAGGGAGGGAGGGAGGGGTGGGGGGGTAAGGAGGGGGAGAGGGGAGGAGGTGGACATCAAAAACACAGACACACACTCTCTCTCTCTCTCTCTCTCTCTCTCTCTCTCTCTCTCTCTCTCTCTCTCTCTCTCTCTCTCAATAAAGATAGATAGATAGATAGATAAAGACAGTGGGTGTGACAGGACAGAAGGGACGGGTGGACACAGCAGTAGACAGATATTGACCAAACGGTTCCTGTGATAGTTTAATGAAGCGACGACCACTGGGGGGGGGGGGGGAGGAAGAGAAGGAGGGAGAGAAAGGGGAGGAAGGGAGGGAGGGAGAGGAAGGAAGGAAGGAAGGAAGGAAGGGAGGGAGGAGGGTTGTGTTATGACAATGGGTAAGGAAGAGAAGGAGAGAAGGAGAAAGTTGGAGGGGTTTGTTGTGACGGAGGAAGGGTAGGGAGAAGGGGGAGGGAGGGAGGGAGGGAGGGAGACAGTGGGGGAGGGAGGGAGGGAGATAAGGAAGGAGGGAAGAGGAGAGAGAGGGTGGGCTGTGTTGTGACGGAGGGAGGAAGAAGAGCACCAGAGTCAACAAAGCTGCCATGTTGGTTTATTTAACTGGCGGAGGTGTTAACGTCTCTCCCTCCCTCCCTCTCTCCACCAACCCTCCCTCCCTCTCTCCACCAACCCTCCCTCCCTCTCTCTCCACCAACCCTCCCTCCCTCTCTCTCTCCACCAACCCTCCCTCCCTCTCTCCACCAACCCTCCCTCCCTCTCTCTCTCCACCAACCCTCCCTCCCTCTCTCCACCAACCCTCCCTCCCTCTCTCCACCAACCCTCCCTCCCTCTCTCCAACACTCTCTCCCTCCCTGAACCTGAAGCCACCAGTTTGTAGTGTTGGCAAGCCTGATATTATTGTTGTTGTTCTCAGGCTGGCCATGTCTACACGGTGGTGGGTTTAAGGCGTACACACACACACACACACACACACACACACACACACACACACACACACACACACGTAGAGAAAGAGAAAGAAGAGAGAAAGAGAAACCCCACAAGACATGACGTCACCAGCTGGCTCACACACACACACACACCTGTACTTGATGAATGTTCCCCCACACCTGTATCACCTGTTCACCCTCATTGTTCATTTTGTTCATCAGGTGTACTAAAGTGAACAATAATATTAACAACTGTACTACCTGTTCAATCTACTTGTTCATAAGTCTGCCTGCCAAGTGAGCCGGAGTGAACAAAACGATGAACACCTCTTACTTGTTCACCCAGCTTGTTCATTATAACTTTGAACAACAATAATGCTCATTAACGAACTTCTTTGTGTTCTTGGACAGACAAACAAACATTCTTAGACAGACAGACAGACAGACAGAGAGACACAGACAGAGAGACACAGACAGACAAACACGTCACCGAGTTGTAAATTCCTGAGCCTAGCCAACATTAATATACCATATAACTTTATTAATTACTGAGAGAGAGAGAGAGAGAGAGAGAGAGAGAGACCACACAATCACCGGGGGGGGGGGGGGGGTAAACACTGGGCAGACTGGGAGTGAAGGAGGGAGGTTTTTTCTGTGTAGATAAAGGAGGGGTGAAAGAAGAGTAGAGGGGAAGGAAGTTATAGTTCGGAAATTGAAGCAGTTTAGGAGGAGGTAAGAGAGGGCGGGCTGACCGCCTAGCTAAGCTAATGGTGTGTTAGGGTTGTGTCATGGGTTAGTTATTGTCTGTCGGTACAGGCACTAGACATCCTACCCTGTCCCATATATGGGTGTTTTAAGGGCCCTATTTCATATTCCGCCGACCCTGCTGGCGGATGTTGGTCTAGGGAGGTTGCCTATTGCCTGGCCGTGTAGATCGGGGGTGGTAATGGACCTTTTGAGATCTGGTAACTTTTTTGGGAACCATGTATGGTTGTTGTCGTTATCTGGAGGGAGTCTTTGAAGGAGTTCTTGCTCTGATCGTTCTATCTTTTGCTAGACTGCTGGCCAGGGTGTGCAGCTGCTGGTGTGGAAGTAGGGGGCGGAGGGTGATAGAGGGTAGGGTAGTGGGAGGGTGAGGGAGGGAGGGGGGTGAGGGAGGGGGGTGAGGGAGGGAAGGGGGCAGAGAGGTAATGAGGCGGACGAGACGAAACAGCCGGTAACCAACACATGTGACCAAGCAAATGGTCATTAGTGGTGATAATGGTATGTGTCGATGGTGGTGGTGATTATTATGATGGTGTTGGTGGTGATGGTGGTAGTGGTGGTGGTGGTGGTGGAGAATAAGGAGGAAGAGGGAGGAGAGGAGGAGAGGAGAGGAGGAGGAGAAGAGGAAAGAGGAGGAGGAAGAAGACGAGGAGAGATGGATATAGATTTTCTGTGTAAGGGCTGTGTGGATGCGTCACTGAGTGGATGTATGGATGGATGAGTCACTGGGCGGGTGTGTGGATGTACGGATGAATGAGTCACTGGGCGGGTGTGTGGATGTACGGGTGAATGAGTCACTGGGCGGGTGTGTGGATGTATGGATGAATGAGTCACTGGGCGGGTGTGTGGATGTACGGATGAATGAGTCACTGGGCGGGTGTGTGGATGTATGGATGAATGATTCACCGTATGGATGACTCGATGGGTGAGTCACACTAGAGTCTAGACAGTGACTGCTGACAGATAAGGTTACGAAGGATGAGTCAGTCAGTGAGGAAGTCGATGCGAGGGTGAGTCAGGGAGAGTAAGTGTGAGTCAGGGAGAGTAAGGGTGAGTCACGGAGAGTAAGGGTGAGTCAGGGAGAGTAAAGGTGAGTCAGGGAGAGTAAGTGTGAGTCAGGGAGAGTAAGGGTGAGTCAGGGAGAGTAAGGGTGAGTCAGGGAGAGTAAGGGTGAGTCATGAGGAGTAAGGGTGAGTCAGGGAGAGTAAGGGTGAGTCATGAGGAGTAAGGGTGAGTCAGGGAGAATAAGTGTGAGTCAGGGAGAGTAAGGGTGAGTCATGAGGAGTGAGGGTGAGTCAGGGAGAATAAGGGTGAGTCAGGGAGGATACAGTGGACTTCCGTATATCGTATTCCTCTCTCTCTCTCTCTCTCTCCCTCTCTCTCTCTCTCACCAGGGTACGGGCCTGGAGGGAGTTTTACCCCCCCCCTTCAACCAGTACAACTACCATCACCCCCACCCGCCCAGTCAACCACGATCCCACACGCCCCCACCAACCACCATCACCCCCTTTAAAACATACACTCCCCCACCGCCCCCCCCCTCCCTTCAAAGACCTCCTTCCCCCCTACTCATTCCTCCCCCCTAAGCTATGTCCCACGATCACCACAATCCATCAACCCCCCCCCCAACCCTCCCCCTCCTACCTCCTTCCTTCCTTCCTCCTCCCCCTCCTCTTCTACCTCCTTCCTTCCTTCCTCCTCCTCCTTCCTCTTCCTTCAGCTATGTACCCCGATCACTACACTCCATCAAAGCCCCCTCCTCCCCCCCCCCAGCGACCGTGTACCCCAACTACCACACCCACTACGATACACTCACCCCCCTCCCACTACCCCCACCCCCCCTCCCCACTCCTCACTCCTCCAAGGGTACTTCTGAGAGAGGGTGTGAGAAAAACTGAGTGAGTGAGAGAAAGTGTGTGTGTGTGTGTGTGTGTGTGTGTGTGTGTGTGTGTGTGTGTGTGTGTGTGTGTGTGTGTGTGTGTGATCCATCAAAGGGTAGACAGTACATGGCTCTCTCTCTCTCTCTCTCCTACAGTTGATCTACCAAAGAGTAATGAGAGGAGGGGAAGAATAAAGGAGGGAGGGAGGGAAGACAGGAAGGGAGGGAGGGAGAGAGGGAAGGAGGGAGACAAAGAAGAAAGGAGAGAAAGAGGGAGGGAAGGGTAACACATCATAACACTACATCAAAAGATAAGGCCCCCAGAGTCCAGCCTACCCCACCCCCCTCCTTCACCCCATAACTCCTCCCCACTCCCCACCTCCTCCAACACCCCACCTCTCCCCTACCCTTTACCTCCCCCATTCACCAACACACTTTAACACCCTCCATCCACCAACACCCCACCTCTCTTCCCCACCTCCCTCGTTCTCCCCCACCCCCCTCCAACACTCCCCCAACCTCCTCCAACACTCCCCACCCTACTCCAACACTCCCCCACCCCCCTCCAACACTCCCCACCCCCTCCCCCTCCAACACTCCCCACCCCCTCCCCCTCCAACACTCCCCCAACCCCCTCCAACACTCCCCCACCCACCTCCAACACTCCCCCACCCCCCTCCAACACTCCCCCCTCCAACTTACGAAAAAACTCGCTAATGATGACGTAAAACCCAATCTCCCTTCCTCCCTAACTTAAGCCAATTCGACTAAAAATAATGGCGACGGAACTCCACTGAGACTCTACCTTAACTAGATACCTTACACTTTATACCAGACAAACAAACAAAAATATTAACTTGTGGAATAGTTTTTTATGGATAGAAATACAGGTTTGGTTACTGTACACACACACACACACACACACACACACACACTAGGTAATACTTTGTGGTAGACCCCCAACCATCAACCACCCCCCCCCCCCCCAAACAACCAACCACCACAATCACTTCCCCGGCCAGACAGAGAACTGGTGTGGTTGCCATGGTAACGACTAATTAGCACCATTATTACATCGATTACCAAACAGAGTGTGTGTGTGTGTTCAGCTGATGAGGCCTTTAATGACGATACACAAGCTAAGCCAACCTAACCTAAGCCAACCTAACCTAAGCCAACCTAACCTAAGCCAACCTAACCTAACCATCCTAACCTAACCTAACCTAGCCACGATTCCCTACTGGCACTATCCGTGGCATCGTCCATCCCTTCAACAATGGTAGGTGTTTGTGTGGGGGGGGGGGAGGTGAGGAGGAGGAAGAAGAGAAAGGGGGAGGAGGAAGGAGAAGGAGGGGTGGCGTGGAAGAGGTTGAAGAGGAAGGGGAGAGGAGGAAGGGGAGAGAGGGGGAGGGGAGAGAGGGGGAGGGGAGAGGGGGGGAGGGGAGAGAGGGGGAGGGGGTCACCTGAGAACACCAGCAACAAATTTATGATCTTATCTCAGGTACAACAAGTACATACACACACACACACACTGGTATACGGCCCGCGGTTCCTATAATGTACTGGGTGCCGCCTTTAAACGACCCGGCAGCGTCCCCAATATGTAGAGCGTCTCGTTAAAGCACCTGTTCGTATAATGTATTGTACCAAACCTAACCATAACGAGTCGATCAAACCAGACATCCCTACAAAACATAACTAAGATTTGGTAGGGTAGGGTAGGGTAGGGTAGGGTAGGTTAGGTGGTAGGGTAGGGTAGGGTAGGGTAGGGTAGGGTAGGTTAGGGTAGGTTAGGTTAGGGTTAGGGTAGGGTAGGGTAGGTTAGGTTAGGGTAGGGTAGGTTAGGTTAGGGTAGGTTAGGTTAGGGTAGGGTAGGGTAGGGTAGGGTAGGTTAGGTTAGGGTAGGGTAGGGTAGGGTAGGGTAGGGTAGGGTAGGTAGGTTAGGGTAGGGTAGGGTAGGGTAGGGTAGGTTAGGTTAGGGTAGGGTAGGGTAGGGTAGGTTAGGTTAGGTTAGGGTAGGGTTAGGTTAGGGTAGGTTAGGGTAGGTTAGGGTAGGGTAGGTTAGGGTAGGGTAGGGTAGAGTAGGGTTAGGTTAGGTGAGCGAAATCCACCTGTAAATTAACCTGAAAACTTCATCAGTATTAAAAATATTCTCCCAAACACCGTCCCATTGATATCGTGGTTCCTTTCAACACAATGAACTCACCATCTAGCATCGTGTCTTGGTAAGTGTTCATTGTCCTCCTGTACACGAATATAACACTAACTATCGTAATCTGCTAACGATAATGCCTCAAAATTGGTTAAAAAAAATAAACAAAACGCCATAAACAGCTTCGTCATTTGTAACAACGGAGGCGACATTGGTGTATCCTTTGCTGCCGAGAATAAAGCCAAACTGATCGTACCGTCTATCCTATCCCATCCCATCCCATATTCCTTCTATTCCTTAATGTTGAATGTGTTTATTTTCCATCATACATAAACACTCTATTCACATATTCACTCCAAAAAGTAATCTATCCATCGTAGCTAAATATGTATTAATGAATGATCATACGTCAGGCAGCAGCGGGGTCACACCATACCAAACACGGCCCCAGCCTCAACAAATCTTCAGCTTGTTTCAGTTCAATTACTTTCTTAATGACTAGTTACACTTAGTCTAATATTATAGGAATTTTTAATGTTTTGACGGAAGTGTGATTTTTAACGAGACAGACAAACAGACAAACAGAAAGACACAATAAAACACAAAACAAAACACTCACACACCTGTCACGTGTCCAATTAGTAATGGGGGTCACCTGTCCATCAACACTTACCTGTAAAGAGAGAAAAAGAAAGTCATTAGTTTATTTACAGAACTAAATATAAGTATAATATATCCCTCCTCTTCCTTCCCTCCTCCTCCCCCCTCTTCCTTCCCTCCTCCTCCCCCCTCTTCCTTCCCTCCTCCCTCTTCCTCCCCCTCCCCTCTTCCCCCCTCCCGGTCGACTAGTTTAAAGTCTTGTGGGTTTAAAGACGTAATGCAGTTTGGCTTCGTCTTCACCCACCTGCATACTGATGCCTGGGGAGGGGGGATGAGGGGGTGAGGGGGGAGGGGGGAGTGGGGGAGTGAAAAGGCGAGGATGAGTGGAAGGAAGAGAGGGGTGAGAGGTGAGTGAGAGGGAAGGGAGGGTGTGTGTATGTATGTATGTATTAATCTAGATATACACGTTTAAATGTTATATAGAACCAGACACCACATACATACATACATACATACATACATCAAGTAGATAGCCCATAATACCTTGATATAAAGATACTTATAACCAGAGAGAGAGAGAGAGAGAGAGAGAGAGAGAGAGAGAGAGAGAGAGAGAGAGAGAGAGAGAGAGAGAGAGAGAGGTGGTGGCTACCTCACCAGCTCCATCCAGTTTATTTATCACTTATTCATCGCTTCTGTTCTCGGTGTGGGGGGGGGGGAGAAGGGGGGGGGAAGGGGGGTGAGTGGGGGGGAAGCGAGGGGTAGGGGTTGTGGGAAAGGGGGGAGGGGTGGAAGGTGTAGGTCAGTCATCAGCTATAGGAGTCTTTGCCTACATCCTCCTGTGTGTGTGTGTGTGTGTGTGTGTTCCTGATACGACCGCCATATGCAGGCAACAAGTCTATTCAATCTTCTTCTTCTTCTTCCTCCTCCTCCTCCTCCTCACCTCTTCCTCTTCCTCCTCCTCCTCACCTCTTCCTCCTCCTCCTCCTCCTCACTTCATCCCGCGCCTCTGGAAAAGCGATACCCTTAATTTACTGCACCGACCGGGAGGAGGAGGGGGTGAGAGGAGGGGGAGGAGGAGGGGGAGAGAGGAGGGGGAGGGGGAGAGAGGAGGGGAAGGGAGGGGGAAGGGGTAGTATGGCCTGTTAGTGGCACAGAAATTGATATAATGTAAAAACATGAGAGAGAGAGAGAGAGAGAGAGAGAGAGACTGTGGTAGTGATCGGGGGAATGTCTTTGTAGTGTAAGACGTTGTACAGCTTCCCCTTGTTCCCCCTCCCTTTGTTACCCCCTTCCCCTTGTTCTCCTACCCTCTCTTCCCCTCCTTTTGTTCCCCCTCCCCCCTCCTTTCCCTTCCTCCTCTTCTCTCCCCTCAGACACTAACACCAATAAACTCCCTCTATCCCACTTCTTCCCTCCTCTCTACCTTCCCTCCCTCCCTTCTTCCCTCCTCTCTACCTTCCCTCCCTCCCTCCTTCCCTCCATTCCTCTTCCTCACCTTCCCTCCCTCAATCTATTAGCAATAAATTTATCAAGGCAACAACCTAACCTAACCTAACCCAACCCAACCCAACCCAACCCAACCTAACCTAACCTAACCTAACCTGACCTGACCTAACCTGACCTGACCTAACCTAACCTGACCTGACCTGACCTGACCTAACCTAACCTCACACCACGCGATTGGGTAGAATATATTGGTATTTATTTAAGTTATCACGTGGACAACTCTAGGACGATTAGGTTAGGTTAGGTTAGGTTAGGGAAGTGAACTTTTAATATAAGGTTTAAGTAAAGGAATTTGACAGTAGTGATGATGATGACGATGATGATGATGACGATGATGATGATGATGATAGCCTGTCAAGAGGGAGAGGAGGAGGAGGAGGAGGAGGAGGAGGAGGAGGAGGAGGAGGCCGCTTTTAAAGACCTCCCTAAGTATCCGACAGGAGGCCGCCCAGCCACACTTGTAAGGCCTCAACCACACACACACACACACCTAACAGGACACATAAACACAGACACATACTCCCGGCCAAACACACACACAAATCTAAACAGAGAGAGAGAGAGAGAGAGAGAGAGAGAGCAGATGAGAAGAGAGAGACGAGACGACGAGAGGGATGAGAGAGAGAGAGAGAGAGAGAGAGGGGGTCTTCACTACACACACACACGTACATTTAAACATCAATAACCATTATGATTTGATCGTCCATAGAAGCAGTTATGGTCAGTCAGGGGCCCTTAGGACTAGTGTGTCTGCCGCGGCCACGTCTGCCACTACGTCTACCTGCCTGCCATCACGTCTGCCACCATCTCTACCTGCCTGCCACCACGTCTGCCACCAGGAGCTACTACCACCACCAGAATAACGCCTGCCATCTCTGCCACTCCCCAGCGCTGTCTTCCTATCATGTCTCCTGCCACCATAACCATTGACTGCCGTTTGAGTGAGCCATCTGCCATCAAAGTCTGCCATCTGCCACTAAGGTCTGCCATCATCCCTACAATAACTCATCGTTGTGGAAGCTGATAGTGAGGCGAGAGAGAGAGAGAGAGAGAGAGAGAGAGAGAGAGAGAGAGAGAGAGAGAGAGAGAGAGAGAGAGAGAGAGAGAGAGACTCGCCATAAAGTACAATTTGCCACGTGGTTGAGTCCAATATTACACCTTGAGTACATTACTTACGAGTACAATGCCAAGTAACTGAGCACCATATTACATTTTCTATCCATTACACCCAAGTACACACCTCATG
>CAUDMG010000372.1:5660000-5667500 GCA_958450375.1 Homarus gammarus
CCACCACAACTACCACCAACCCCTGCCACAACTACCACAACTACCACCATCACCAACCCCTACCACAACTACCACCAAGTGAGGGGAGGAGAACAAGGAAGAGGGGAAAAACAAGAGGGAATAATCCGATGACGTCACTATTACCTTTTACTTCGTCCCTGGGGAAGGAAGAAGGGAAGAGGGGAGAAGGAAGGGGGGAAGAGGGGGAGAGAGGAGAAGGAAGGGGGGGGGAGAAGGAACAGGAGAAAGAGGGGGGATATAAAGGGGGAAGGGTAAGGATGAGGAAGT
This sequence comes from Homarus gammarus, assembly GCA_958450375.1. Taxonomy (NCBI): domain Eukaryota; kingdom Metazoa; phylum Arthropoda; class Malacostraca; order Decapoda; family Nephropidae; genus Homarus; species Homarus gammarus. The sequence continues at coordinate 5,660,289 of CAUDMG010000372.1, forward strand.
ACTTATGACGTCACCACTATGACCCCCCTAGAGAGAGAGAGAGAGAGAGAGAGAGAGAGAGAGAGAGAGAGAGAGAGAGAGAGAGAGAGAGAGAGAGAGAGAGAGAGAGAGAGAGAGAGAGAGTCATTTAACAATATATAAATACACAATACAGAACAGCGATGTGTTCCCGGACTCCTGCGATACATACATACATACATACATACATACTTACATACACATAAATACATACATACATACATATATTCACGTGGCACTACCCATTGAGGTGCCATATTAAGTGAGTCTTTTTGTGGTCCAGAGCCTTAGTGCCCAGCCTCATGAGTCTTGGTTCCAGAGCCTTAGTGCCCAGCCTCATGAGTCTTGGTTCCAGAGTCTTAGTGCCCAGCCTCATGAGTCTTGGTTTCAGAGCCTTAGTGCCCAGCCTCATGAGTCTTGGTGCCAGAGCCTTAGTGCCCAGCCTCATGAGTCTTGGTTCCAGAGCCTTGGTGCCCAGCCTCATGAGTCTTGGTTCCAGAGCCTTGGTGCCCAGCCTTATGAGTCTTGGTTCCAGAGCCTTAGTGCCCAGCCTCATGAGACTTGGTTCCAGAGCCTTAGTGCCCAGCCTCATGAGACTTGGTTCCAGAGCCTTAGTGCCCAGCCTCATGAGTCTTGGTTCCAGAGCCTTAGTGCCCAGCCTCATGAGTCTTGGTTCCAGAGCCTTAGTGCCCAGCCTCATGAGTCTTGGTTCCAGAGCCTTAGTGCCCAGCCTCATGAGTCTTGGTTCCAGAGCCTTAGTGCCCAGCCTCATGAGACTTGGTTCCAGAGCCTTAGTGCCCAGCCTCATGAGTCTTGGTTCCAGAGCCTTGGTGCCCAGCCTCATGAGTCTTGGTTCCTTGAGTCTTATTGACCTGAGGCTCATGAGTAATAATGATCGATAGTGACCTTGGAGGAACAGCCACACCCTCTTGGCACCACCACTAGGCACTGGCACCTCCATTGCTGACCTCTCAGTGCCAGTAGTGACCTCCCAGTGCCAATAGTGACCTCCCAGCGCTGAATAAGGACCTCTCAGTGCCAGTAGTGACCTCCCAGAGTCATTAGTAACCTCTATGTGCCGGTATTGACCTCTCAGCTCGAAATAATGACCTCCAGCCAACCAAAAGCTACCTCCAGCCCCCAAAGTGACCTCCAGCCCCCCACAGTGGCCTCCAGCCCCCCACCAGTCCCACAGTGTTGACTCTACGCGTTAAAAAGCCCTTCGGAAATGAAAACTAAATAAACCTTGATTTGGTGGTGGATGGTGGTGATAGTGGTGGTGATAGTGGTGGTGGATGGTGGTGGTGATAGTGGTGGAGGATAGTGATAGTGGTGGTGGATGGTGGTGATAGAGGTGGTGGATGGTGGTGATAGTGGTGGTGATAGTGGTGGTGGATGGTGGTGATAGTGGTGGAGGATAGTGATAGTGGTGGTGGATGGTGGTGATAGTGGTGGTGGTGGTGGTGGATGGTGATAGTAGTGGTGATAGTGGTGGTAATAGTGGTGGTGGTGGATGGTGGTGATAGTGGTGGTGGATGGTGGTGATAGTGGTGGTGGTAGTAGTGGTGGTGTGGTAGTAGTGGTGGTAGTTGTGGTGGTGAGTGGTAGTAGTGGTGGTGTGGTGGTAGTTGTGGTGTGGTGGTAGTTATGGTGGTGAGTGGTGTTGCTCTGGTGGTGGATGGTGGTGGTGATGGTAGCTCTCTCTCTCTCTCTCTCTCTCTCTCTCTCTCTCTCTCTCCTATATATATCCCAGCTGCGGCGACCCTTTTCACGACCTGAAATTACGAGCAGTTACGACCGTTAAATTCGGTTAAAATCCGTTAAAAAAACCGTTGGCGGGAGTCAAATTAACCGGATAATAGAGTATACCGGATAATGGTGCAAACCGGATGATGGAGTGAACCGGATATTGTGGGTGTTTTTCTATCTATGTCTGTCTGTTGGTGTTTCTGTTTGCCTTCATCCCCCCCTCCCCTTCCCCCTCCTCCCCCTCCCCACCTCTCATCCCCTTCTCGGGTCAAGGATTAGGGGGAGGGGGATCTCTCTCTCTCTCTCTCTCTCTCTCTCTCTCTCTCTCTCTCTCTCTCTCTCTCTCTCTCTCTCTCTCTCGTGTCTTGGTTTGAATCAGTAATTTGTATGCAAGCATCGGCTCAGTTGAAATAGGGATGTAAATGTAGAAATTGGGGAATATAGACGGAAAGTGGGAAGGAAATAGGCAAAGTGGGGGAATAAATAGGGAAATTGGGGCAGTAAATAAGGAAATTGGGGAGGAAATAGGGAAAAACTGGTAAAATAGGAGTGAAAATAGATACATATAGAAAATTGGGGAGAAAATGGGGAAATAGAGAAATAAATGGGGAAGTAAATAGGAAACACATGAAGATATGGGGAAAATCTACCTAATGTCGTCACAAGGGCATTCCATACTCACTTTCCAATTGGCTCTCAAGCATATGACATCATAAATCCACTCCATACTCGCCTTTTTATTGGTTATTTAGCATATGACGTCATAAATACACCTCAACCACACATTTTCATTGGTTATATAGCCCATGACGTCATAAATACACCTCAACCTCACAATTTCATTGGTTATATAGCCCAAGACGTCATAAATACACCTCAACCTCACATTTTCATTGGTTATATAGCCCATGACGTCATAAATACAACCTAAACTAGCTTTTCCATTGGTTATCAAGACTTCGACGTCACATCCCACGAACTGGATCTAAACACGAACGTAAATACCGCAAAAGACCGCATAAAAAGACCCTACCGTCACGTACACAATGACCGTACGTGTGTATATATCCGTCCGTGTGCGTCCGTGGCCATGCGTGTGTGTCCAGGGCCAGTCTGTGTGGTGCATGAATATTTTCTTTACTAGGGGGGAGGGGGAGGGGGAGGGGGGGGAGGGAGGGGGGGAGGGTTGCCTGAGCATGATGACCAGCGACAGGCATCATGCAAGGGAGATCAGGATTTAGCCAGCCCCCTTCCCCCTCCCCTCCCCCCCCTCCCTCCCCCTCCCTCCCTGTTGATCATGCAAGGGAGATCTGGATTTCGCTACCCCTCCTTCCCTTCCCCTCCCCCTCCTCACCCCCCCCCCCCCCTCCCCCTGTTGATCATGCAAGCAACGGGCTGGTTCATTATACTCGGCCGCCTCTCTCTGTGTATATCCTTCTGGCTCTGCACTGTTTTGTGTGAGACAGACAGACAGACAGATAGACAGAAAGACGGAGGGAGTGAGAGACAGGCAGACAGACAGAGATAGACAGAGAGACAGACAGAAAGACAGGCAAACACAGAGAAAAAGACAAACAGAGAGAGAGAGAGAGAGATATCCTTACACACACACACACACACACACACACCTAATCACCCATGAATGAACTAACAGTTAAGTCTCATTATCATACATCAGCCAGCCCTCTCTCTCTCTCTCTCTCTCTCTCTCTCTCTCTCTCTCTCTCTCTCTCTTTCTCTCTCTCTTTCTCATTATGTGTGTGTGTGTGTGTGTGTGTGTGTCCAACTCTCTCCCATAGGATCTCTAAGTATGCCTCACAGTTGGTCTCCTAGAGGTCACGGAGGTCTATCTCTTAGTCTCCTAGAGGTCACAGAGGCCGGTGGAAGTTATGGAGGCCATCACTGACCTCCAGGGTAGCAGTCCCTCTCTTTACCTCTGACCCAGAACCATCTAGCTGTTGGCACCATTAAACATGATAATGAATACTCCCTCCTTCCTTCCTCTTCCCTCCTTCCTTCCCGCCCTCCTTCCTCTTCCCTCCTTCCGTCCCTCCCTCCTTCCTCTTCCCTCCCTCCTTCCGCCCCTCCTTCCCCTTCCCTCCTTGCCCTTCACTCTTTCTTTCCCTCTTTCCTCCTTCATTCCCCATCCCTACCTTCGTTCTTCCTTCTTTGCTCCCCTTCTCTCCTTCCGCCCTCTCCTCCTTCATTCCTTCCCTACTACCTTCCTTCACTCCTCCTTCCCTCCTGTTTAACCTCTCACCTCTTCCCCTCCCATTCAATCCCTTATTTACCTTCCTCCTTCCCTATTTTCCTTCTCTCTCCCCTATTCTCCCTTCCTCCTCTTCACTGTTTACATGGACGTTTTCTTTGACTTCTTACTAACGGGGTAACTAACCTATTTCTAATCACGCGGTTTTATCCCCTTTAGTTCGTGTTAACGGGGTTAGTCATGTGTTAATCCATTTTTTTATTCATTTATTTAGTTATTTGTTTATTTATTTGTTTAAGTTCTCAATAACGAGGACAACTACGTGTGTTATTGAGTGTTATTGCGGCATCAGTTTTCCTTGGTTGGTTTATTGAGGGCAAACTAGTGTATATTTTTTTTACGTAATTTCTTGTTTTTCATTTATTAATAATTTATTCGTTTTAATATTAATTTATTCATTTCTAAATAATATAAGATGTTTGGTTTTCATCAATTTATTTCACCTAAAGATTAATTAACTTAACTTTAACCTAACCTAACGTAACTCCAACCCAAGCCAAGCCAAGCCAAGCCAAGCCAAGCCAAGCCAAGCCAACCCAACCCAACCCAAGCCAAGCCATCCCAAGTCAAGCCAACCCAAGTCAAACCAAGCCAAGCCAAGCCAAGCCAACCCAACCCAACCCAACCCAACCCAAGTCAAGCCAACCCAAGTCAAGCCAACCCAAGCCAACCCAACCCAAGGCAACCCAACCCAACCCAACCCAAGCCAACCCAACCCAACCCAAGTCAAGCCAACCCAAGCCAACCCAAGCCAACCTAACCTAACCAAATCTTCAGGTGATCTATAACCCGTAAGCATATAATCCACACAGAAGGGACACGCACCTGGTATAATTTCCCCAACAACGTCAAAAATCCCTATAATTCCCTATAATTTACTCTCTTAGGGGAAAAAATCCTGATGCAGGTGTGTATAATCTCTCTCTCTCTCTCTCTGTCCTTCCTTCCTTCTCTTTGTCTCTTACATCTTCCTTCTCTCACTCTCTTTTACCTCTCACCCTCTCTCCTTCTCTTCTTTTCTTTCCCTCTCCTTCCCTCCCTCTCACCTACCTTAACTCTTTCTCCTCTTCCCTATTCCCTACCTCCCTCCTTCCCTCCCTCCCTCCTTCCCTCCCTCCCTTCCTTTCCTCCCTACCTCCCTCCTTCCTTCCCTCCCTCCCTCCCTCCCTCCTTCCTTCCTTCCTAGCCGAGTTTTTTGCCACTAATAACAGTTAAGTTGATCGGAGGAAGATGAGGAAGGGGAGGAGGAAGAAGAGGAGGAAGAGGAGGAAGAAGAGGAGGAAGAGGAGGAAGAGGAGGAGGTGATGCCTTAAGCAGACAGGGGCACGGTGAGGCTCCTCATTGTAGACCTCAACTAGACCCATCCATCAGTTGGACGACCCAGTGCCAGTGCCAGTGCCAGCTAGACGGGGGTAGTGCCAACATAAACCCACGTCTAGGAGTGCCAACATAACCTCACATATGCTTCACAGTGCCAACATAACCTCACACATGCTTCACAGTGCCAACATAACCTCACACATGCTTCACAGTGCCAACATAACCTCACACATGTTTCACAGTGCCAACATAACCTCACACATGCTTCACAGTGCCAACATAACCTCACACATGCTTTACAGTGCCAACATAACCTCACACATGCTTCACAGTGCCAACATAACCTCACACATGCTTCACAGTGCCAACATAAACCAACCCATGCCTCAGAGTGCCAACATACTTCACGGTGCCAACATAAACCAACACATGCCTCAGAGTACCAACATAACCTCACACATGCTTCACAGTGCCAACATGCCTCAGTGCCAACATACACCCACGACCCAAAGCACCAGCACATAACTATCCCAAACATTCAACCAGACCCTGACACCATTTACTCAACGGAAGGACCTGCACGTCTCTTCCCAACTACTGAACGAGGTCGTAAACGTTTCCCTACGATCGGCTTCCGGGTTTGGCGAGGATAAACAAACGTTCCTGTGGTGTGATGAGGCGCCAGGAAGTAACGTTTGTATCGCCGGCGCCAGGGGGGAGAGGAGGGGGAGAGAGGGGGAGGGGGGGGAGAGAGGGGGGAGAGAGGGGGAGGGGGGGACAGGTTGGAAGGGGGAGGAGGGGGATAGGTTGGAAGGGGTAGAGGGGAGGGTGTATGGAGACAGGGTGGAAGGGGGAGGGGGAAGGTAGAAGGAGGAGTTGGAGGTGGAGGGGGGAGGGGGAGGAAGGGGGAGGGGGAGACATGTAAGGTAGTAGGTAGGGGGAAAGATAGTGCTATACGCGGTGAAAAGTGTCTGGGGGAAATTATACATTACATACATACATACATAAATACATACATACATACATACATACATACATAGTGAAAAGAGAAGGCGAGAGGGAGGTGTGGTGGTTTGGTAGGGAGGGTGTGGTGGTGTGGTTTGGTAGAGGAGGTGTGGTGGTGTGGTAGGGAGGGTGTGGTGGTGTGGTTTGGTAGAGGATGTGTAGTAGAGGTGTGGCAGGCAGGGAAGGCAGGGTGTGGTACAAAAGTCACATCACAACACAACATCACAACACAACATACCTGTGACTGTCTCAACTTACAGCTCAGGTAATCAAAGTTGTACACACACACACACACGTCTCTCACCAATTCCAACTCTCCTCAATTACAGTTCATTCCCAGCTGACCCAAACGTTTGAATCCCCAATAAAATACTACTACTACTACTACTACTACTACTACTACTAATAATAATAATAATAATAATAATAATAATAATAATAATAATAAAGATTTTCCCAAGACACAAAGACATGTACACGTATCCTAGCGAGGGGGAAATGTGGACATGGCGGGAGAGAGGCATAGGGAGAGTGACTGACCCTAACAGAGGAACAACCTGACGAAGGAACACTCACTGATATCGACGGTGGTGTTAGCAAGTAGCTCCTCCGCTTCTTGAGAGTCCCACTCCATCACTGCTGTTGTAAGAGTCACTGTTACTGCTGTGTCCTGCTGTTCTTTGCTGCTGCTCCTACTGCTGCTTCTACGTACAGCTGTTTCACCGTATCATTGGTCCAGCGTTTAGCAGCGTCTGGAAAAGAAAGGTAAATATATTGTGTTATTTCAGGATTTTATTAATATTTATAAAAACATAAAATTCAGTGATAAAAATACAACAGGAAATAATAAT
>CAUDMG010000372.1:5670000-5680000 GCA_958450375.1 Homarus gammarus
GGAGGAGGGGTCCCTTAGAAAATAGAATTACTGGCAGTGGAGTGGACCTGGGAGAGAGAGAGAGAGAGAGAGAGAGAGAGAGAGAGAGAGAGAGAGAGAGAGAGAGAGAGAGGTTAGGGAAAGGAGATAAGGGAAGGGAAGGGGGTGAGAGGGGTGAGGGAGAGGAGAGGGGGGGTGATGGAAGAAGGGAGAGGGAGGGAGAGAGAGGGGGGGGTTCCTCAGTATGAGATATGAGGGAGGTAATCTAGACTCATGTCCCCCCTCCCCCCCCCCCCTGGTGTGATTTACATAACATATTGGCTGACCGTATTACATATTCTCCCCACTTCCTCCCCACCTCTCTCTGTCCTCCCCCAACCCCGCCCTCCCCTCCCCCACTTCTCCCTGTCCTCCCCACCTCTTCTCTAACCCACTCCCCCTCCTTCCCTTTCTCCCACACTGACCCTCTCCTCCTCCTTCCTCCTAGTGACTACCAGGTACCACCCACCAGGTACCACCCACCAGGTACCACCCACCAGGTACCATCCACCAGGTCCCACCCACCAGGTACCATCCACCAGGTACCATCCACCAGGTACCATCCACCAGGTCCCACCCACCAGGTACCATCCACCAGGTCCCACCCACCAGGTCCCACCCACCAGGTACCATCCACCAGGTCCCACCCACCAGGTACCATCCACCAGGTCCCACCCACCAGGTCCCACCCACCAGGTACCATCCACCAGGTCCCACCCACCAGGTACCATCCACCAGGTCCCACCCACCAGGTACCACCCACCAGGTACCACCCACCAGGTACCATCCACCAGGTCCCACCCACCAGGTACCACCCACCAGGTACCACCCACCAGGTACCACCCACCAGGTACCACCCACCAGGTACCACCCACCAGGTACCACCCACCTGACTCAGAGGATTTTCGTTAAGCAAACATCCACAGGTAAGATCCTCCAACTCACCCGTAGGAAGAACATCCAGTCAGACCCACAAAATAAACCTTGTGAAATTGTGTAGGAGTTGAGTACGATGACAAAGGACTCAGAGGGTTAAGGACTCAGAGGGTTAAGGACTCAGAGGGTTAAATCATCATTCTCATTATGACTGACAGACAGACACTCACACCGCTAATTCACCCGTCCAATGAGAGCGAAGGTCCCTGAGATAACATCCAATCAGAGTGAAGATCCCTAAGATAACATCCAATCAGCACAAAGGTCCCTGAGACAACATCCCAACATCCAATCAGAGCGAAGGTCCCTGATATTTCAGCGGCAAGGTCCCAAACATAACATCCAATCAGCGCCAAGGTCCCCAAGACAACATCCAATCAGCGTCAAGGTTCCCGAGACAACATCCAATCAGCGCCAAGGTCCCTGAGACAAACATCCAATCAGCGCCAAGGTCCCTGAGATAACAACCAATCAACGTGAAGGTGATGGCTCTGGGTTGAGTATTCTCGTGTCGCTCACCTTAATAATATGAGAGAGAGAGAGAGAGAGAGAGAGAGAGAGAGAGAGAGAGAGAGAGAGAGAGAGAGAGAGAGAGAGAGCACACACTTGCCCCTCGCCAAAACAGGGGGGCTATATTAGCTCACAATACATCACGCGAAATTGCACCAAGCCGGGCAACAGATGGGGGGAGTGAGGGGGAAGGGGGAGGGGGAGAGAGGGGAGGGGGTGAGGGTCTTTAGTGAGTTGAAACCAGTCAATTTTCCATCGTGGGTTGACGTTAAGTTTCTAGTGATGCGTTGAAGGGCCTCTCTCTCTCTCTCTCTCTCTCTCTCTCTCTCTCTCTCTCTCTCTCTCTCTCTCTTTCAGTGTCTTTCTCTTCCCCTCTTCCCATCCCCTCGCTTTCACCCTCACCTTCCTCTTTCCCCCTTCCTCTCCTCTTCTCCTCCTCCCCTTCCCCCTCACATTCACCCATCTCCTCTTCTTCCTCTTCCTCTTCCTCCTCCACAAACAGGAAGATATTTGGTGAATTAAGTCATCTAGCAAGGTAAATATCTGCTACCTACCCCCTTTCCCTACCCCTCTCCTCTACCCGCTGACCCTCTCCCCCCTCCCCCTGACCCTCTCCCCCTCCCCACGGTCTGCCAAGGGGGAAGGGGAGGGGAGGGAAGGGGAGAGGGGTGTTGCAATATCCTGTCAAACACGAGCCAGAAATAGTGGAGTCTCCCCCAGCGAATGAAATTTTGGAAAACCTGGACCGTCTAATACAGTTGATCTTGCGGACCTACCACCCATTTTTTTCCTGGGGGTCTTTTGTGGGTCCTATTGGGTCCTAGTACTCGTGGGTCTGAGTACTAGTGGGTCCTATTGGGTCCTAGTACTAGTGGATCTCAATGAATCCTAGTACCAGTGAGTCCTAATGAGTTCTAATAGATCCTACTTCTCCCTCACTCTAATGTCCTCCTCCTTCTAACCTCTTCCAACCTCCTCCTCTTCTTCTTCTTCCTCCTTCTTCTTCCTCCTCCTCTTCTTCCTCTTCACACCTCCGTATCAACATTTCCCCAGATATTAAAATGCATGGGAAACTTGGTGAAGCAATCTGTGTGTGTGTGTGTGTGTGTGTGTGTGTGTGTTTAAGACTGTAGAGGAATGCGCACACACACACACACACACACACACACACACACACACACACACACACACAAAAGAAGCCCACACAATATGCAGACACAACTCACTCATAATTAAGAAATGCCGCCCACCACCGCTATCACCATCTTGTCACCACCAATACCACCACCACCATCATCACCAACACCACCACAACACCACCACAACACCACCACAACACCACCACAACACCACCACAACACCACCACAACACCACCACAACACCACCACAACACCACCACCACAACACCACAACACCACCACCACAACACCACCACCAACACCACCACAACACCACCACCACCAACACCACCACAACACCACCACCACAACACCACCACCAACACCACCACATCGTCACTACAACCATCATTATCACCACAGACAACCAGGTCCTCCTCCTCACCACACTCTCCCCTCCAAGGACACTCCGAGGACACTTCAAGGACACCCCAAGGACACTTCAAGGACACTCCAAGGACCCTGCAAGGACACTCTAAGGACCCTCCAAGGACATCTCAAGGGCACTCCAAGGACCCTCTAAGGACCCTCCAAGTTGAGTATCTTTTATTTTAACCTAAACTGAAGAGGGGAGAGATTGTCTGAATGTCTTAATGTTCTGAATGTCTGAATGTTCTGAATGTCTGATTGTTCTGAATGTCTAAGGATCTGAATGTCTAAGGATCTGAATGTCTGAATGTTCTGAATGTCTGAGGATCTGAATGTCTTAATGTTCTGAATGTCTAAGGATCTGAATGTCTAAAGATCTGAATGTCTAAGGATCTGAATGTCTCACTTAAACTATGAGAAAAAATAAAGAACTCTCAAAGGTCCCCCAATTAATTTTTATCACACACACACACACACACACACACACACACACACACACACACACTTAAAGTTACGACAAAAAAAAATTAAATTCTCAAAATGTCGAAAATTTCTCGGGTGTTACATCAAAGAGTCGTGAGTCATTTTCTGTTTTTCTTAAGTGAAGGAGTAGGAAGCGTCTGAGAGAGAGAGAGAGAGAGAGAGAGAGAGAGAGAGAGAGAGAGAGAGAGAGAGAGAGAGAGACCAGACTCGACACTATAACCTGTATTTACCTGTGCTAATATATCAAGGTTATCTATCAATCATAAAACTAATTAATTATATCTTCATGTCATTATAAAACACACACACACACACACACACACACACGTAAAAACAAACAGATGCTTCCTCACACACACTAGGATCCTAAACAAACGAGTTACACCTGATGTTTCCATGACAACGGGGAGGACGCGGCCAGCTGACGTCACCACTGCCATTGTCAACAAAACCGCCATCACTGTCAGCACACACACACACACACACACACACATCACGTCAATTGACAGTCACCACACGACATGTTAGATGACAGTCAGAATACAGTTAGTAAACCTCTGCAGACAGCCAGCACCTATCAGCAGACTATCAGCACACGTCAGCAGATAGTCAGCACAGTCAAACGTCAGCAGATAGTCAGCACAGTCAAACGTCAGCAGATAGTCAGCACAGTCAGCACACATCAACAGACAGTCAACACACGTCAGGAGACAGTCAGCACCCGTCAACACAGACTTAGCAAACGGCAGGAGGCAGTCAGCACACGTCAGCACAGTCAGCAGACAAATCTGTTGGAGGAAAAATGGCCAAGAGGCAGAAGAAGACCATTTGGGGCCATTAAAACTTTGTGCTACATTTACTACCCCCTCCCTCCCCCCTACCCCCCCTTCCTCCACCCCTACCCCCTACCCCCTACCCCCCCCTTCCTCCACTCCTCGCCCTACCCCCCTTCCTCCACTCCTCCTCCCTACGCCCCCTTCCTCCACTCCTCCCCCTACCCCCCTTCCTCCACTCCTCCCCCTCCACTACCCCCTTCCTCCACTCCTCCCCCTATCCCCCCTTCCTCCACTCCTCCCCCTAACCCCCCTTTCCTCCACTCCTCCCCCCTCCACTACCCCCCTTCCTCCACTCCTCCCCCCTACCCCCTTCCTCCACTCCTCCCCCCTCCACTAACCCTCCTCCCTCCACTACCCCCCTCCCTTCACTCCTCCCTCCACTACCCCTCTCCCTCCACTACCCCCCCTTCCGTTCACTCCTTTCCCCCTCCCGTTAATTCCTCCCTCCACTCTCCCTTCCCCTTCCACTCCCTCCATTACCTCCCTCCCCTCATTCCTTTCCTCTCTCTCTCTCTCTCTCTCTCTCTCGCCTCAGTATCAGACACACCTTCCTCACTAAACCTGACCTGCGGGTACGAAACAGTGGACTCAAATGAACCACCGAACCTCAAACACGAAGACCGAAACCTGAACCCAACCTAACCTAACACCAGCTGAGATACAGACATGATTACAGGTACACAGATACAGTAATAGGAAGAAGAACAGGTACAAACACAGGTGAGGTACAAAATTAAATGGCACCGTAATCCCTGTACCTGTATTATTAACTATTTTGTAACTGATTTTGTAATGAATAGCTCGTGACGTAATTGTTGTACATGTGACGTCATATATAAGTCTACGGTATTGTCCAATCACGTTTCAGTATAGTTTCAAGGAGGAGGGGAGGGAGGTTGGAGCTGATAGGGGGAAGGGGAGGGAAGAGGGGGAAAGGGGGGGAAGAGGGGGAAGAGGAAGAAGAGGGCTGTGTGGCAGGTAAAACAGGCCAGGTTTTGTTAGTGTTCAGTGATATGCACGGGATAATGGAGGGGGTGGTGGGGAAGGGGTGGGGGAAGAGGAAGGGGGTGGGGGAGGGGGGGGAAGACGAGTGGTAGAGGAGGATGGGCGAGGGAAGAGAAGGGAGAGGTAGGGAGGTGGTGGAGGAGGGGGGGAATGAGAGCCAAGAGGAGGTGGGAGGGGGGATGAGGAGAGACGAGCCGGAGAGAGGGGGAAGTAGGTTGCCTGGAGGAAGAGAAGAGGAGGAGGAGAAGGAGGAGACGAGGAAGAATAGGAAGAAGAGGACGAAGAGGAGGAGGAGAAAGAGACGAGGAAGAATAGGAAGAAGACGAAGAAGAAGAGGAGAAGGAGACGAGGAAGAATAGGAAGAAGAGGAAGAAGAGAAGGAGAAGGAGACGAGGAAGAATAGGAAGAAGACGAAGAAGAAGAGGAGGAGGAGAAAGAGACGAGGAAGAATAGGAAGAAGAGGACGAAGAAGAAGAGAAGGAGGAGAAGGAGACGAGGAAGAATAGGAAGAAGACGAAGAAGAAGAGAAGGAGGAGAAAGAGACGAGGAAGAATAGGAAGAGGACGAAGAAGAAGAGAAGGAGGAGAAGGAGACGAGGAAGAATAGGAAGAAGACGAAGAAGAAGAGGAGGAGAAAGAGACGAGGAAGAATAGGAAGAGGACGAAGAAGAAGAGAAGGAGGAGAGAAGAGACGAGGAAGAATAGGAAGAGGACGAAGAAGAAGAGGAGGAGGAGGAAGAGACGAGGAAGAACAGGAAGAGGACGAAGAAGAAGAGGAGGAGGAAGAGGCAAGCGGAGACCCAGACAAAAAACCGGGGCAAGTTCCCTCTAGGTCTACTTTAACACCTAGCGGGGGGCCGTGTACACCTGTCTGACACACACACACACACACACACACTAAAGAGACCTATATATACTGTACTTCCTAACCTAACCTAACCTAACCTAACCTGACCTAACCTGACCTAATCTAATCTAATCTAACCTGACCTGACCTGACCTAACCTGACCTAATCTAACCTGACCTGACCTAACCTAACCTGACCTAACCTGACCTAATCTAATCTAACCTAACCTAACCTGACCTAATCTAATCTAATCTGACCTGACCTGACCTAACCTGACCTGACCTAACCTGACCTAATCTAATCTAACCTGACCTAACCTGACCTGACCTAACCTAACCTCGGGAGCGGATCTGGCTACACAATTTCCTGGGTGGCAGCTTTATTAAATTCATCCCCCGGAAATAATGTCGGCCAGCTGAGTCTGTTGTGAGTGTGTCGTGAGTGTGTTGTGAGTGTGTTGTGAGTGTGTCGTGAGTGTGTCGTGAGTTTCTCCGCTATATCTCTCACCTTATCAACCAAGACACACACAGACGTTGCTCTCATTAACCTATTAAATTATTAGAGACAGGTGTAGTTAACGGGACAGATGTGTAGTCATTAGGTAGTTAATTACCTTCACCTTTAACTACTGCACCTTAATGACCTATAATTTGTCTGTCCTGCAGCCAATTCTCTTTCTCTACGTAAAGGGGAGGGGGAAGTGAGGGGTGAGGAGGGGGGGAAGTGAGGGGTGAGGGGGGGAAGTGAGGGGTGAGGGGGGGGTGATTGTCTTTCTCAGTTAAGTAGTGTCTTGAGAATGCCATCTGTCTCTCACACACACACACACACACACACACACACACACACACACGAGCGCGCGCACACACACACACACGCACACACACATCATTATATACACACATGAATAAAAACATTCTAAAACAGCGCTAACGAGACACACATGAATACACCACTACCACCACTACCACCATTGTCGCCACTACCACCACTACCACCATTGTCGCCACTACCACCATTCATTATAATCACTATAGGTCCTATCATTACCACCATTACTATTACTATTACCACTATCATTCACAATCACCACCACAACAACAACTATCATTACTATCACCAGCATTATAACCACCAAACGACTACCACCACTACCCCCCCCCACACCACCACCACCACCAACACTACCCTCCCACCACCTCACGACCCCCACACCCCTCCCACCACTACCATCACCCCCACCCCTCCACCACCACCACCATCACGACCCCCACCCCTCCACCACCACCACCATCACTCCCACCCCTCCACCACCACCACCATCACGACCCCCACCCCTCTCCCATCACTACCATCACCCCCACCCTTCCACCACCATCACCCCCACCCCTCCACCACCACCACCATCACCCCCACCCTTCCACCACCACCATCACAGCCCCCCCCTACCACCATCTTCTTCCTCCAAAAATAATGTAACAAACTGCAAAATCCAATAGGTCCACCAACCCGTTCTGGAAGCGCTGAATGCGGATATGTATCGGATCCTATTCAGAAACGCCCCTTCAGTTGCTGTCAGCGAACGACGGGGGGGGGGGGGGGGCACAAAGGAAACGGGGGGTGTGTGTGTGTACCACTGTCACCACCACGACTACCATAAATATAATTCACTTTAACCTAACCTAACCTGACCTGACCTAACATGACCTAACCTGACCTAACATGACCTGACCTGACCTAACTTAACTTGACCTAACCTAACATGACCTGACCTGACCTGACCTGGTCTCCACACACCCGGGAGAATCTGGTGTATTGTTGGAGACGTCTCTGAAGAAGGGAGGGAGGGAGGGAGGGAGGGAGAGTAGAAGGGAGGCCTCTTTACCTCACTGTGTGGCCTCTGTGTCAGTGTGGCCTCTGTCTCAGTGTGGACTGTACCTCACTGTGTGGCCTCTGTCTCAGTGTGGACTCTTTACCTCACTGTGTGGCCTCTGTGTCAGTGTGGCCTCTGTCTCAGTGTGGCCTCTGTCTCAGTGTGGACTGTACCTCACTGTGTGGCCTCTGTCTCAGTGTGGACTCTTTACCTCACTGTGTGGCCTCTGTGTCAGTGTGGCCTCTGTCTCAGTGTGGACTCTTTACCTCACTGTGTGGCCTCTGTGTCAGTGTGGACTCTTTACCTCACTGTGTGGCCTCTGTCTCAGTGTGGACTCTTTACCTCACTGTGTGGCCTCTGTGTCAGTGTGGCCTCTGTGTCAGTGTGGACTCTTTACCTCACTGTGTGGCCTCTGTCTCAGTGTGGACTCTTTACCTCACTGTGTGGCCTCTGTGTCAGTGTGGCCTCTGTGTCAGTGTGGACTCTTTACCTCACTGTGTGGCCTCTGTGTCAGTGTGGACTCTTTACCTCACTGTGTGGCCTCTGTCTCAGTGTGGACTCTTTACCTCACTGTGTGGCCTCTGTGTCAGTGTGGCCTCTGTCTCAGTGTGGACTCTTTACCTCACTGTGTGGACTCTTTACCTCACTGTGTGGCCTCTTTACCTCACTGTGTGGCCTCTTACCTCACTGTGTGGACTCTTACCTCACTGTGTGGCCTCTGTCTCAGTGTGGACTCTTTACCTCACTGTGTGGCCTCTTTACCTCACTGTGTGGCCTCTTACCTCACTGTGTGGCCTCTTTACCTCACTGTGTGGCCTCTTACCTCACTGTGTGGCCTCTGTCTCAGTGTGGACTCTTTACCTCACTGTGTGGACTCTTTACCTCACTGTGTGGCCTCTTACCTCACTGTGTGGACTCTTTACCTCACTGTGTGGCCTCTGTGTCAGTGTGGCCTCTGTCTCAGTGTGGACTCTTTACCTCACTGTGTGGACTCTTTACCTCACTGTGTGGCCTCTTACCTCACTGTGTGGCCTCTTTACCTCACTGTGTGGCCTCTTACCTCACTGTGTGGCCTCTGTGTCAGTGTGGCCTCTGTCTCAGTGTGGACTCTTTACCTCACTGTGTGGACTCTTTACCTCACTGTGTGGCCTCTTTACCTCACTGTGTGGCCTCTGTGTCAGTGTGGACTCTTTACCTCACTGTGTGGACTCTTTACCTCACTGTGTGGCCTCTTTACCTCACTGTGTGGCCTCTGTGTCAGTGTGGACTCTTTACCTCACTGTGTGGACTCTTTACCTCACTGTGTGGCCTCTTACCTCACTGTGTGGCCTTAAGTCAGTTCTTACGGTCACTTGGTTAAGATAATGGCCTTTCCAGGTTTTTCATTTTCCGGATTTGCTGGCAATTTGTGTCTGTGCTGTGGCGAGTCTGTGGCTGTCTGTGGTTGTCTGTGGCTGTCTGTGTGTGTTTGTGACTGTCTGTGTGTGTCTTGTCTGTGTGTCTGTGTATGTCTGTCTGTGTGTCTGTGGCTGTCTGTGTGTGTCTGTGGCTGTCTGTGTATGTCTGTGTGTGTCTGTGGGAAGCCTGTGTTGTCTGTTTGTTTCTTTGTCCGCCAGTAAATCTCTCTGTCTCTCACGAACTCTGTTGGCCAGTCATTACATGTAGTGCTAAATATATATATACAATTACAGACAATGGGGAGGGGAGGGGTGTGAGGGGGTTATTAATGGGGAGGGGAGGGGTGTGAGGGGGTTATTAATGGGGAGGGGAGGGGTGTGAGGGGCATATTAATGGGGAGGGGGGGGGGTGAGGGGGTTATTAATGGGGAGGGGAGGGGTGTGAGGGGGTTATTAATGGGGAGGGGAGGGGTGTGAGGGGGTTATTAATGGGGAGGGGAGGGGAGGGGTGTGAGGGGGTTATTAATGGGGAGGGGGGGGTGTGAGGGGG
>CAUDMG010000372.1:5685000-5687500 GCA_958450375.1 Homarus gammarus
GAGAGAGAGAGAGAGAGAGAGAGAGAGAGGGGGTAAGGTAGATAATGCCGCTCACGAGGTGCTGACGACAGAACGCCAGGCGAACGTGAGGCGAACACACGACACCCCTGGCATACTGATGAACACCCACACACACACACGACCCCACTTGTCGACCATTACGCAACCCGGAATAAGTCCTCCTCTCCCCCCCTCCACCTCCCGCAGCCCCCTCCTTCCTACACAAACCGGAACAAATCCTCTTCGCCCCCCCCCCCTCCCGCTCCTACCTGACCTGGAAATCTCCAGTACGCGACCCGGAGCACACACCACCTCACCACTACATATGCTAATGCCTGCCCCTACCAGTTACACCTCTGTTATATCAGGGTTAGGTTAGTTAGATTAGGTTAGGTTAGGTCAGGTTAGGTTAGATTAGGTTAGGTTAGGTTAGGTTAGGTTAGGTCAGGTCAGGTTAGATTAGGTTAGGTTAGGTTAGGTTAGGTCAGGTCAGGTTAGGTTAGGTTAGGTTAGGTCAGGTAGTTAGTTAGGACGTGGTTAGGTTAGGTAGTTCATTGTGTTGGTGTTGCTACCACCAGTTACCTGAGAGAGAGAGAGAGAGAGAGAGAGAGAGAGAGAGAGAGAGAGATGATGTGTTTGGTGTTTTATGGTTGAGTTATACCTTATGTATGTACGTTTTCTATGACGTAGTGGTGATAGTGATTGCTCTCTCTCTCTCTCTCTCTCTCTCTCTCTCTCTCTCGTGTGTGTGTGTGTCCTAGGGTCATAAAAGCTTGTGTATATACTCTGGTGTTTTTTTTTCTCCCAGTTCCCTCTCTTCAAGCTCGTGTTTCTTTATTTCCCGCATACTGGGGGAAAAAATATATATGGGCCGTACAGTCATACATACAGACAGAAACAGACATACAGAGACACACAGACAGAGATATAGAGATTACAGACACATATATACACATACATAAACAGATATAAAGATACACATGATATACATACATACATACATACATACACGGTGACGTAATACTCATGTACAACCTAACTGTCTTCTCACTTTACTTACATAGGAGAGAGAGAGAGAGAGAGAGAGAGAGAGAGAGAGAGAGAGAGAGTGAAGGTGGTCGCCCTGGTAACACTATATACCCACAGGCCCCATCAGAACCCCATCTTAAGCCTTGACTTTCTTCCCTTCACTTTTTGGCTCTAATTTTTCCTCAGTTTCCCTTCCTGATTTCTTGACCTGATTGCATGTCCTGATTTTCCTCCAGACTCCTGATTTTCTTGAATTTTGTCCTGATTTCTCTGATTTTCTTGAGTCTGCGTCCTGATTTCCCATGTCACTACACACACACCCACCCACCCACACACACACACACGCACGCACACACACGCACACGCACACTATATACCAACCCACGCCCTGTCTATTATTCCCCTCCCTACGCCCCCAAAAGACCGTGTTTGGCCTCGTGTATGTGTGTCTGTCTGTCTGTGTCTGACGGTGCACACGAGTCAATATGCCAGGAGGAGTGTGTGTGTACCGACGACCTCCTGTAACATTGACCACCGCCGTCGCCTTAGTCAGAGCCTATGTTGAGTAGGTCAAAGGTCAAGGTCATGTCACACACAGGGACTTAGGTCAGACTTTGTTGGTGTCTGTGTGTCTGTCTGTTCTCTTGATTGCTTTGGTAATGATCATAGGCCAAAGTGTACTCTCTCTCTCTCTCTCTCTCTCTCTCTCTCTCTCTCTCTCTCTCTCTCTCTTTTCTTTAAACAGATTGGACTCGCTAAAATATGACCAACAATCCAATTTCAATTTCAACATTAAAAAAAACAAATCAAAGTCTTTCTAAACGATAAACATAAATAACTATCGAGATTTTGTTAAATGGTCGCATTAAAAAAAAGAACGCTTTAGGGGATTACAAAACAACACACACATAAATAAAAATGGTTCTAGTGCTTATTCTAAACCTCTGAAATAAAAGGCTTTCGTCAATTAACCTAGGCGGCCATTTTGAATCTGAAGTAGGTGAACATTTTAAACTTATACTAGGCGTCCATTTTGAATTTGAACTAGGTGGCCATTTTGAATTTGAACTAGGCGGCCATTTTAAATTTTAACTAGGCGGCCATTTTAAATCTAAACTAGGCGGCCATTTTTAATCTGAAGTAGGTGAACATTTTAAACTTATACTAGGCGTCCATTCTGAATTTGAACTAGGTGGCCATTTTGAATTTGAACTAGGCGGCCATATTTAATCTGAAGTAGGTGAACATTTTAAACTTATACTAGGCGTCCATTTTAAATTTGAACTAGGTGGCCATTTTGAATTTGAACTTGGCGGCCATTTTAAATTTTAACTAGGCGGCCATTTTAAATCTAAACTAGGCGGCCATTTTTAATCTGAAGTAGGTGGCCATTTTAAACTTCAACTAGTCGACCATTTTAAACTACCATTAGTCTAATAATCTAAATAAAAGCCCAATTAAATAACCAGTA
>CAUDMG010000372.1:5692500-5707500 GCA_958450375.1 Homarus gammarus
CACCTCAGCCCTCCCCATCCCACCTATTTTCCCCAAAAACCCACCCACCAGCCCACTCACTGACCCCAACAACCAACCCACTCACTGACCCACCTCAGCCCACCCAACCACCCAAATGATTAATGACCAAACTTGTAAAAATTCCTTGACGACCTGTAATATGCGAAGGTACGACCCACACGACCCCCACCCACCCACCCACCCACCCACATCTAAGATTAATTACTAAGTTTGTGGGTGAAAAATTCCATGAGTTGTCATGTTCGATTTGTGACACGCTTTCTCTTACGCCCACCCGCCCACCTACTCACTCACCCACCAATCCGCCCACTCATATGCCCACCCACTCACCCATTCACCCTCATAATTAACCACACATCTGTCAATCCACACACCTGTCAATCCACACGCACACCTGTCACGCCACACATACACAGACCTGTTAACCCCTACACACACATCACACGTACACACACACAGCTGTCACGTCATGCAGTAGTTCCCCCCCCCCCACACCCACACAGCTCATGTTTTTCAGAGTAACACCCACGACACGCAGCCATTACCTTGACATACCTACCTATCTACCTGTACTTGATTACCTGTATCTGATTACCTGTACCTATTTACCTGTGCTCAGTCTCTCTCTCGGTACCCTACTTGAACAGATTATATTCACTTCAATTAAAAGCAATTAGGTGATTCTATAACTCATTAAGGCGATCAATTAAAAGCCCCTGTACCTATTTTAACCCTAAGAGCCTCACATTACACCTATTACACCAATTACACCTCCATAGCCTATAAAACCTATTAAAGTCGTGAGGGTCGTGTTAAATATTTCACCCTATTTACACTCAGGGCCCTCAGAGCACACACACACACACACACACACACACACACACACACACACACACACACACACACCCCAATGCATTCCTATCTAATGACCAATCCAAACTGCCTTCACTATCAACCAACTTTCTTCCTCCTACTCTGATTGGCTGCCTCTGTAATGAACTACGGGTTTTCATTGGTTGGTGAAGGTTTACAATCATCATCCCACCCCTCCTCCTCCCCCTCTCACCCTCCCTCCCTCCCTCCTCCAACACCCCTCTCACCTGTACCCTTACTGATGAGTCCACCTGTAACCTGACTGTAAAAATGCTGTATCTGTATTTCCTCTGGGATTCATTTTGTAGAGTTTGTGAATACAGTAATGTCCTCTTCCTTCCTCTTCCTCCTCTCCCCCCCTAACAGTGACAGGGAGGGGGGGGAGGGGGACAAATGGCACCTTGATCCTCGGGGTTACCGTGATACCTGGCCCAAGATGGTGCAGTGATCCAGTCTTGTTTGTTGCACCTACCTACCTACCTACCCCCCCTCTCTCTCTCTCTATTCCTTATTCCCTCTCTCTCTTCCTTCCTTCCTTCCTTCCTTCCCTTCCTCTACCTTCCTACCCTCTATTATTCCCTCCATCCATCCCTCCCTCCCTCCTCTTCTCCCCCCGACCCTCGAGACACACTTGATTTATGACCTCACACTAAGTCAGGCAGGATTCTACTTACGACTCTCTCTCTCTCTCTCTCTTTCTCTTTCTCTCTCTCTCTCTCTCTCTCTATCTCTACTAAATTTTCTTTTTTGAGGTCTATTTTCTGACAAACATGAATGTGAATTGGAGTTGACATTTTCTCATCACACACACACACACACACACACACACACACACACACACACCATATTCTGTGTTTGCGGCCTTATAAAAATACTCTATGTATGTATGTATGTATGTATGTATGTGTGTGTATGTATGTATGTATGTATGTATGTATGTATCACACCAATAACAACGGCAACAATAACAATAATCACCAAACAACAGCATCAACGGTTGTAAATAAGTAAATCAATGTTGTAAATCACCTAACACATTCCGGGTGGTTGTAAATTACTTTCCCCACCCCAACACTCACAGAATTTACAAGCGATTTACAGAAGCTTATAATCATTTACACGTTTATGTACTGTAAATCGCGTGTTTTAAAAAGGTATTTTACCGTCAGTCTTACATTACACTGTCATTTTATTTTGTTTTTTTACAGTATTACGATTTATTCTTACTTTTTTACAGCAATTTTGTGTTTTTTTTTTTTTTTTACCTTTTAGATGGCAACTAGAACGAAGTAAAAGCGATATGGACGTGAGAGTTGTAAATATGGCAATTCAATATAGCAATTTTATCTGACCTGTAATATGGCAAGGGTGTTTATTTTCCTCCATGGCGAATATATGTGGCAACAAAGGCTCTATGGCAACTATGGGTACCTTGGAAATTAATATGGTAACGTGGGCTACCTGGCAATGCAATATGGCAACGTGGGCGAACCTGGCAATGCAATATGGTAACGTGGGCTACTTGGCAATGCAATATGGCAACTAAGGCTACCTGGCAATGTAATATGGCAACGTAGGCTACCTGGTAATGCAATATGGCAACGTGGACCACCTGTCAGTGCAACATGGCAACGTGGACCACCTGTCAGTGCAATATGGCAACGTGGGCTACCTGGTAATGCAATATGGCAACGTGGACCACCTGTTAGTGCAACATGGCAACGTGGACCACCTGTCAGTACAATATGGCAACGTGGGCTACCTGACAAAGCAATATGGCAACGTGGGCTATCTGGCAAATACGGCAATGGCAGCGATGAGGCAATATGGCCGAAATTAATATAGCGTCAATTGCCGGCCGTAATGAGTGAGTATTATAGCCGGCCATTATATCTGGCTGTGTCCGGGTTATTTTATGCACTGCACAGAGAGAGCCGGCTGTACCCTCCACCCTCCCCCCCCCCCGTGTACCTGTACCCACACCTGTACCTCTACCTGTACTTATGACTGTACTTGTAAACTGTACCCATAGGTGTAATCTGTACCCACACTTGTACTTCACTTCACACTTGTACCTGTACCCACACCTGTAATCTGTACCCACACCTGTATAGCCTGTACCCACACCTGTAATCTGTATCCATACCTATAAGCTGTACCCACACCTGTAACCTGTACCCACACCTGTCACCTGTAGCACACCTGTAATCTATACCCACACCTGTAACTTGTACCCACACCTGTCACCTGTAGTACACCTGTAACTTGTACCCACACCTGTACCTCTCCCTGTACTCATAATTACCCCTGTACCTGTACCCCCTACCTGTACCGTTGATAGGAAGGTAATAAAAAGACTTTGTAAAATTAACACGAGACGCAGGTGTAAACTGTTGCTTTAATGTGTGTTATGGCGGCGGTAACTGACCAACACACACACACACACACACACACACACACACACACACAGCGCCAATATCCTACACCATTAGGAAGGATTTAGACGGCAAAATTATATACGACACAACTGACACATTATGGAGCAAGGAGAGAATCCCATTACCATATCAAAGGTTTTCCTCACATCACCACGCTCAGTTGCACCACTAACACCACACCCCCCCCCCCTCCCCCCTCCTCCTCAGCCCCTGCCAACATGCAACTGATTCATTCTTTTTTGCAACTGTGTGTACCTGATTTAACCCCCATTGCAATACGTGTGTTTAACTTCTCTGCAATAATATGTACTTAATTTAATTCTCTGCAATAAATATAACCTCCTTGCAGTAATATGTACCTGATTTAATACCTTTGCAATAATATGTACCTAATTTAACCTCCTTGCAACACAACTCATTAACCCCCTTTGCAACAGGTGTGCAATAAACATGTACCTGTCTTCAACCTTTTTCAACAACGTGCAACTGATTTAACAAGTTTGCAACATATGATACGAGTCTTTTGCAACACCAACACCCACATGATTAATCCATTTGCAGCATGTGCCTAACCTAACCTAACCTAACCTAACCTGACCTGACCTGACCTGACCTGACCTGACTTATCTCTAAAAGGGTCATTGAAATATTTATCTCTCCAGTACAGGATGGAGAGACTGAGAGACTTTGTGTAGTGGGTAGGAGGTGAGAGACTGTTGTGAGAGACTGAGAGATAGTGTGGTGGTGGAGAGACTGAGAGATAGTGTGGTGGTGGAGAGAGACTGAGAGATAGTGTGGTGGTGGAGAGAGACTGAGAGATAGTGTGGTGGTGGAGAGAGACTGAGAGATAGTGTGGTAGGAGACAGCTGAGAGACCCTCCACGTCACCTTTAAATACCTTCCAGATTCCACACATTCCTCCTCCTCCTCCTCCTCTTCTTCTTCTTCCTCTTTTTGTTCTTCCTCCTCCTCTTCCTCACCTGCTTCTTCCTCCTCCTCCTCCCCATCCCATTTTTATTTTCCTAGTCTTCTTTTATCCTTTATTCCCAAGTCCTAAATTTTTTCTTCCTCTTCTCCTCCTCCTCCTCTTCCCCCTCCTCCTGGACAGCTATTTTTCAGGTGTGATACAGAGGACTTGTGACAGCCTGTTAGTGTGTGTGTGTGTGTGTGTGTGTGTGTGTGTGTGTGAATAATACGTCGAGGAATTCTCTTCAGGAAAATAATTATATCCTCTCTCTCTCTCTCAAGATGGATGACGACCAGCTCTGAGACTATAACTCTTCACTAAAGTCCGAGAAAGTTATACTGTTAAGTTTGTTCTATACACACACACACACACACAAACACACACACACACACACAAACACACACACACACACACACCTCTGACCAGTCCCTATGACACCTTGGTCCTTGACCTATGACACCTGGTACTTGGTGACCATGACCTCTGACCCTCGTGACTAGTGACCTTGGCCTCTGACCCGTCCTGGTGACCTACCTGTATTAAGGTGACCTTCTCCATAGGTAAATAAGTCAGGCACCATACCTGAGATACCTGACGGATGTATGTATGTATGTATGTACAGTATGTGTATGTGGATAGTAATAGTAAGTGAAATGCGGGTTGAGGTGTCCGTAGAGTTTTGTGCTACTGGGAGAGTGAAAGAGAGATGAGCTCTCTGCCTAAACCAAGACCTATCCACACTACTCCACACCACTCAAGACCTCTCCAACACGACACAATGACCTGTCCACACGTTCCATGACCTATCTCCCCCACTAAACGACCCTCCTCCTTCTGTCCTCCTCCTCCTTCTGTCCTCCTCCTCCTCTCCTCCTCCTCCTCTCCTCCTCCTCTCTCTCCTCCTCTTCCTCCTCCTTCTCCTCCTCCTCCTCCTCCTCCTCCTCCTCCTCTCCTCCTCCTCCTCCTCCTCCTCTCCTCCTTCTCCTCCTCTCCTCCTCCTCCTTCTTCTCCTCCTCCTTCTCCTCCTCCTTCTCTCCTCCTCCTCCTCCTTCTCCTCCTCCTTCTGTCCTCCTCCTCCTCCTCCTCCTTCTCCTCCTTCTCCTCCTCCTTCTGTCCTCCTCCTCCTCCTTCTCCTCCTCCTTCTGTCCTCCTCCTCCTTCTCTCCTCCTCCTCCTCCTCCTTCAGCAGTATTACGCCGCCTCATCAAGTCCTCCACCTCCTTCACCTCAACTCCCACGACGAGACAGGGAGAGACAAGAGAGACAGGGAGAGATAAGGGGAGACAGGGAGAGACTGAGAGAGACAGGGAGAGATAAGGGGAGACAGGGAGAGATAAGGGGAGACAGGGAGAGACTGAGAGAGACAGGGAGAGATAAGGGGAGACAGGGAGAGACTGAGAGAGACAGGGAGAGATAAGGGGAGACAGGGAGAGATAAGGGAGAGACAGGGAGAGACAAGAGAGACAGGGAGAGACTGAGAGAGACAGGGAGAGATAAGGGGAGACAGGGAGAGACAAGAGAGACAGGGAGAGACTGAGAGAGAATGAGAGAGACTGAAAGAGACTGGATATACCTCAAGAAACATCAAGAGAGAGAGACAAACAGACAGAAAAAAACACACACACACACACACACACACACACACACACACACACACACTCCAGGTAATTACTCATACAACAAACAACAGTTAATTGAGAGATGCTCCTGAGAGCCCGAAAGTCTAGCTACCCGACACATGAGGTTCCCGACTATCCGACAGCCCGACTACCCGTTTCATAAATCTCCCGACAGCCCGACAGATAAGACCCCAGCAGCCAGACAACCCAACAATTCGCCATATAAGACTCCCGACAACCCGACAGGCCGCCACATAAGGCTCAGAGCATTATCCCGGGTGTTAAGGCTGAAAGAACAACGAATTAAAGTATTAAGTGAGAAATTATATATAGTGACGATCTGGGTGTGTGGTGAGGGGGGGAGGGAGGAGGGGGAGAGGAGGGGGGAAGGAGAGGGGTGAGGGGAGGGTGGAAGGAGAGGAGGGTGGAAGGAGAGGGGGGAGAGGAGGGTGGAAGGAGAGGGGGGAGAGGAGGGTGGAAGGAGAGGGGGGAGAGGAGGGTGGAAGGAGAGGGGGGGAGGGTGGAAGGAGAGGGGGGAGGGGAGGGTGGAAGGAGAGGGGGGGGGAGGGTGGAAGGAGAGGGGAGAGGGGAAGGGAGGGTAAAGAGAGCGAAAGAAAGTAGAAGGAGGGAGGGAAGGAAGAAGGAGGGAGGGAAGGAAGAAGGAGGGAGGGAAGGATGAAGGGGGTGAAGGGGGAGGTAAGAAAAAGAAGTGGAGGTGAGGAAAGAGAGTGAAAATGAGTGGAGGGAAGAGACAAGGAGGACAGAGACAGGGAGGGAGGGAGATAGGGAGAGAGGGAGGGAGGGAGGGAGGGATATTAGTGAAGTGCAAATTTACACTCCTGTGGGTGGGAGGAAGGAGGAGAGGAGGAGGAGGGGGGAGAGAGTGGGAGAAGGAGTGGGAAAGGAGGGAGAGGGGGGCCATTAGCCTTGTTGTGTAAATTTACCCCATTTACTATTCCGCTTTGATATGGTGAGGGGAGGGGGAGTGGAGTGGGAGGAAGAGGGGGGAAGGAGGGAGAGGGGGAGGAGGAAGGGAAAAGGAGTGAGAGAAAATGAGAGAAGGAAAGAAAGAGAAGGAAGGTAATGGAAAAGGAGAGAGAGAGAGAGAGAGAGAGAGAGAGAGAGAGAGAGAGAGAGAGAGAGAGAGAGAGAGAGAGAGAGAGAGAGAGAGAGAGAGAGAGAGAGAGAGAGAGAGCATATTAGCGCCGTGTGCAAACTTCCACTATTTAGGATTCTGTTTTCATAAGACGGGTACAAAGGGCTCTGGTGTGTGTGTGTGTGTGTGTGTGTGTGTGTGTGTGTGTGTGTGTGTGGAAGGAAGAGGAAAGAGAGAGAAAGTATAGACGTACCTCAATGAACACTTCAGCCAATCAGCACCTCAGCAGCCCCTATAAGCACCCTGGTCCACGTGGAGTTTGAGAATAGAACTGTTTGACCTTGATCCCCCCCCCTTGTGACCCCAGCTATGACCCCCACTAGTGACCCCTTTGTTGACCCCCTCATCCTGGTAACCCCCGATTATGACCTATATATGAAGAGGAATTAATTTTAATGACTATAAGAATATTTTACTCGCCTTATTAAATATATTTTCTCTAATTAAGTTTTCTTAGGTTAATGGGTAATGTTTCTTGTGGTGGCAGTGGTGGTAGTAGTGGTAGTGGTGGCAGTGGTGGTGGTGGTAGTGGTGGTGGTAGTGGTGGTAGTAGTAGTGGTGGTGGTGGTTGTGGTGGTGGTGGTAGTGGTGGTGGTGGTGGTGGTGGTGGTGGTGGTGGTGGTAGTGGTGCGGGAGTGATAGTGGTGCAAAGTTTTTGACTCTTCGCCTCCAGGGAATCTCGATTGCCAGCCACCACTACCCCACCACCACCACTACCGCCACCACTAATTACCACTACCATTATCTACCACTACCCCCCACCACCACTACCACTACTACTACCATCACCACCACCACTACCACCACCCCCCACCAGCACTACCGCCACCACCACTACCGCCACCACAAATTACCACTACCATTATCTACCACTACCCCCCCACCACCACTACCACTACTACTACCATCACCACCACCACTACCACCACCCCCACCACCACTACCACTACCACCATCACTATCACCACCACCACACTATCACCACCACCAGCCCCACCACCATTACTACCACCACCACTACCACCACCACCACCACCACTACCACCACCACTATCACCACCACCACCACCACTATCACCACCACCACCACCACTATCACCACCACCACCACCACATTTCCCCTCTAGCAACTAATAAACCTCTATGTGCAGAAGTAAACAAACACTGCACTCAACGCCACAATATCCTGACCTCTGAACTACCGTGACCTCTGCTATCAGTAGGCGGGTGCACAATAAACTAGCTGCTGTCCGTGGCATAGAGTAAAGGTCAAAGAAAATGGGAAGAGACAAAGAAAACGGAATGAGAGAGAGAGAGAGAGAGAGAGAGAGAGAGAGAGAGAGAGAGAGAGAGAGAGAGAGAGAGAGAGAGAGAGAGAGAGTTTGGCGATAGATGGATTGAAGTGGCGTAGAAGTTGAAAGTGGATTGATGGACTCGTATTGAGAGAGGGAGGAGATTGAAAGAAGGGGAGAAGGGTGGTGGATGAAGGGAGGTTGAAAGATGGATGGATGGAGAGGGATGATGGAGGGTTGCCTGATGGATGGAGAATACAAGAAATTGATAAACTTGCTTCACCACCATCATCATCACCACCACAACCCCCATCACCACCACTAACTTCACCACCTTCACCACCACCACGGCAGCTCATGACCCGGATCAATACACGTGGGTAACCAGTACAGGTAACACGGTATAATCTACCTTCCTACACCATCCATCCATCCGTCTGTCCGTTCACTCACTCACTTCTTGGTGTGTGTGTGTGTGTGTTGTGTGTGTGTGTGTGTGTGTGTGTGTGTGGAATGAGCACTACACTTTGAGAGTCACTTTAAACACACACACACACACACACACACACACACACACACACCCAGGTGGTTGATAGAATAGGTAAACCTCTTTGATATTCATAACATTAAAATCACAGTCGTCCAATATCTAATTTGCATATAAAACAGATGAAGTACAATATATATATATCATACATAACAGCGATGATAATGCTGCCGGGGCGTGGTGAGAGAGAGAGAGAGAGAGTAGGATGGGGGGTGTGTGTGAGAAAGAACAGAAGTGTGCAAGGCGGAGGGGATGTGGGAGAGGAAGGGAGGGAGGGATTGTGGGCGTGAGAAGAGGGAGGGAGGGAGGGAAGGAAGGAGGGTACAAGAGGGAGGGAGAGAGAGGGAGTGTGAAAGTCCACGATCGATGGATAGCAAGTAGGTCGTGTGGATTTTATTGAACCACTCTTTCACTCCACCTCCTCCACTCTCATCCACACTCACTCCACCTCATCCACTCTCATGCACACTCAATCCACCTCCTCCACTCTCATGCACACTCACTCCACCTCCTCCACCCTCATGCACACTCACTCCACTCATCCACTCTCACACACACTCACTCCACTCATCCACTCTCACACACACTTACCTCCACTTACTCCACACACACTCACATTAAGTCCCTCCACTCTTACCATCGTCTGGATTCACATACCTGTAAACAAAGAGAAAAAAACACAATTAAAACAGAACCAAACAAAAAAACGGTACAAAAATATCCACAGGAAACGGTACAAACACACACAGAAAACGGAACAAAAACAACCAACAGAAAACGGAACAAAATCAACAGAAAACGGAAAAACAACCAACAGAAAACGGAACAAAATCAACAGAAAACGGAACAAAATCAACAGAAAATGAAACAAAAACACAAACAGAAAACGGAAACCAGAACCCTCACTTGACAACCAAAAATAAATTCTTCTTTTCATAACACAAGTGACAAAAAACTTCGACTTTTCATAATAATAGTCAATATATACTTTCCTTCCCCCTCAAACTATATATACTTAGAGTTTCATGATAATCGGTTTATATTTGAAGGAGTAAAGGAACCATGGGTCATATATTTTGACCTCTCATGACCTTGAACTTTGACCTTTGCATCTCATAGTCAATAGGCACCTTCCTCTAGCCTTAAACGATGTGATTCTGAACTTTGGTGATGATCGGTATAAAGGTGTGTGACCTATCGTAGGGACAAGAGGTGATATACGGACGGACGGACGGACGGACGGACGGACGGACGGACAGACATATTCCCCCACAAGATACATATAAGAATAACTTGACTAATTATTAAGTATTTACAGGAGAGAGAGAGAGGGGGGAGGGAGGGAGAGAAAGAGGGGGGGAGAGACAGGGGAGGGGGGAAGAGAGTGGGAGGAAGGAAGAGAGAGTGGGAGGGAGGGAGAATGAAATGTAGAAAAACTTTGTGAACGACATTAAGAAACTCACCAAAAGTCCTCCTCATCTCTTCCTCCTCCTCCTCCTTCTTCTCCTCCTCCTCCTTCTCCTTCCATTCATTTTCTTTCCCTCTATCCTTACTCCTCCTCCTTCTCCTAATCCCTACTTCGTCTTCCTCCTTTTCCTCTTCCTTACCTCCGTCTCCCCCTCTTCCTTCTCTGTTCCTTTGTCTTTCATCTATCTCCTCCTCCTTCTCTTCTCTCCTTTTCCCTCCCCCTCTCTCCTCCCTTTTCCGTCCTCTTTTCCTCCTCCTTTCTCTCCATTCCCCGTCAACGCCCCCCCCCCCTACCATCCCGTCAACCACTTAACCACTGGATTAGCCAATCTTCCTTCCCACCCTACCTCCCTCCCTCCTACCTTCCCTCCCTCCCTACCTCCTACCTTCCTTCCTTCCCTCCCTCCTACCTTCCCTCCTTCCCTCCCTCCTACCTTCCCTCCTTCCCTCCCTCCTACCTTCCCTCCTTCCCTCCCTCCTACCTTCCCTCCTTCCCTCCCTCCTACCTTCCCTCCTTCCCTCCCTCCTACCTTCCCTCCTTCCCTCCCTCCTACCTTCCCTCCTTCCCTCCCTCCTACCTTCCCTCCTTCCCTCCCTCCTACCTTCCCTCCTTCCCTCCCTCCTACCTTCCCTCCTTCCCTCCCTCCTACCTTCCTCCTTCCCTCCCTCCTACCTTCCCTCCTTCCCTCCCTCCTACCTTCCCTCCTTCCCTCCCTCCTACCTTCCCTCCTTCCTCCCTCCTACCTTCCCTCCTTCCCTCCCTCCTACCTTCCCTCCTTCCCTCCCTCCTACCTTCCCTCCTTCCCTCCCTCCTACCTTCCCTCCTTCCCTCCCTCCTACCTTCCTTCCTTCCCTCCCTCCTACCTTCCCTCCTTCCCTCCCTCCTACCTTCCCTCCTTCCCTCCCTCCTACCTTCCCTCCTTCCCTCCCTCCTACCTTCCCTCCTTCCCTCCCTCCTACCTTCCCTCCTTCCTTCCCTCCCTCCTACCTTCCTTCCTTCCCTCCCTCCTACCTTCCCTCCTTCCCTCCCTCCTACCTTCCCTCCTTCCCTCCCTCCTACCTTCCCTCCTTCCCTCCCTTTCCATCCACCAAAGTTTCAGAACGTGTCATAAAAGTTTCTTTCTTAGACCATGAAGTTTTACTCCTCCCCTCCCCCCCCCCCCTCCCTCTCTCTCTCACCGACCTTCCACTCTCCTTCTCACCCCCTCCCCCTCTCCTCCCCTCCCTCTCTCTCTCTGTCTCTCACCGACCTTCCACTCCCCCTCTCACCCCCTCCCCCTCTCACCCCCCCTCCCACTCACCACAACTACATTTCACCCCCTCAATCAGTGAATGGGGATCGATCCAATTTTCAACAGTTTACCCCCAACATTCATTCCATCTCTATCCACTCATCCACGACCTATCCAATCGCCCTCTATATCCATCCCGCATCTATTCAATAATCTATTTACGTCCACTAAACCAAGTCCTGTCCATCACAATCTATCTGTTTGTTTGTTTTGTTATGGAGTTAGTTCAGTTTAATCTAATTTCACTGGTTTTAATCCATATACGTACCTAATCCACATATCTGACCTGACCTGACCTCATCTGACCTGATATGACCTTAAACCTAACCTCAACTATGTTAAATAATCCCACTATAACCTAAACTAGCCTTAATTAACCCAACCTAACCTAACCAACAACCAAATACACCATCTGTACCGCACCATTATCCATCAAACACTATTTCCAGGCACCATTATCCATCAAACACTATTTCCAGGCACCATTATCCATCAAACATATTTCCAGGCACCATTATCCATCAAACAATTTTCCAGGCCCATTATCCATCAACATATTCCAGGCACCATTATCCATCAAACACTATTTCCAGGCACATTACCATCAACATATTCCAGGCACCATTATCCATCAACAATATTTCCAGGCCCATACCATCCACATTTCCTCACCTATCCAAACACTATTTCCAGGCACCATTATCCATCAAACCATATTTCCAGGACCATTATCCATCACATTTCCGGACCATTCCATCAACACTATTTCCGGCACCATTCATCCATCAACACTATTTCCAGGCACCATTATCCATCAAACACTATTTCCAGGCGCCATTATCCATCAAACACTATTTCCAGGCACCATTATCCATCAAACACTATTTCCAGGCGCCATTATCCATCAAACACTATTTCCAGGCGCCATTATCCAGCTAGACGTCATTTCCAGGCGCCATTATCCCACTGTAGACTTATTTATATAATTCTTTTCATCTCTAAATATAGTTACGAGTTTCTATACCTGGTGAAATGTGATACTCTGGGGTGACCTGGTGACCTATTTTGTGACAGGTGTGTTGGTGTGACAGGTGTGTGGTAGGTGTGTATTGGGTGTGTTGTGGTGAGTCAATCAGTCAGGTGTAGTGGTGACATTGTGGGTGTATTGGTGGTGATGATAGGTGTGTGGTGGTGAGTCAATCAGTCAGGTGTGGTGGTGACAGATGTGTAGGGGTGACAGGTGTAGTGGTGTGTATTACCTACTAAAGGATCGATCATATGACCTTCTACATCCTTCCCTCCCTCCCTCCCTCCCTCCCTTCTACCTTCCCCCCCTCCCTACCCCCTCCTCTTCCTTATCTAATATCTCTCCCTCCCTCCTTTCCCTTCTTCCTTCCCTCCTCCTTCACTATTGTCCACCTAACTCCCTCTTTTACCCTCCATCTCTCCCTCCCTCCCTCACCAACCTCCTCTCACTCCCCTATCGGAATTCACTCCACCCCCCTCCCTCCACCCCCCCCTCCCTCCACCCCCCCCTCCCTCCTCCCTTTAAGAGAATGTCATGAGAGTCTGTGTGTATGTAGAGGGGGGGGGAGGGGGGAGGGGGGAGGGGAGGAGGGGTTATGCTGCCCCTCCCCCAGAAATATTCCCCTCCTCTCTCTCTCTCTCTCTCTCTCTCTCTCTCTCTCTCTCTCTCTCCACCCCCAACCAGAAAATGTCACGGTGAGGGAAGGTTGTCGGTGGGGGGAGGAGGGAGGGGGAGGGGGGGGGGGAAGAAGAGGAGGAGCTTGAGTAAAGTTCATGAAGAGGGGAGCCATAATCCCCCCCTTCCCCTCACCTCTCTCTCTCTCTCTCTCTCTCCCTAAGTCACACACCAACAGACAAACGCACAACCACAGACCAGTAAGATCACAGACAGACAGACAGACACAGACAGACAAAGAAACACACAAGACACGAAAATAAACCAATGAAAAACAAGAGCTTCAGCCCAATCAGCCAATAAAAACTCGAGATAGACAGACACGCACACAACACACACAGTCACAACGACCAATAGGAGGACAGACAGACACAGAGAGAGAGAGAGAGAGAGAGAGAGAGAGAGAGAGAGAGAGAGAGAGAGAGAGAGAGAGACCACTCACAGATGCTTTTTAATTACGGTGTATAGACAGGAACATCAAAGAGCTGGCCGGTTCATATATGGCTACACACACACACACACACACACACACTCGTATATACTTAAATAATCTCTCTCTCTCTCTCTCTCTCTCTCTCTCTCTCTCTCTCTCTCATCTGTAAACAAAACACCAATAAGAACACCACCCACCATCCCTCCCCTCACCACCCTTCCCTCTCCCCTCACCACCCACCATCCCTCCCCTCACCACCATTCCCTCTCCCCTCACCACCCACCATCCCTCCCCTCACCACCCTTCCCTCTCCCCTCACCACCCTTCCCTCTCCCCTCACCACCCTTCCCTCTCCCCTCACCACCCACCATCCCTCCCCTCACCACCCTTCCCTCTCCCCTCACCACCCTTCCCTCTCCCCTCACCACCCTTCCCTCTCCCCTCACCACCCTTCCCTCTCCCCTCACCACCCTTCCCTCTCCCCTCACCATACCACGCCCCTCCCTTCCCCCTCACCATCCCCCCTCACCCCTCACCGGCCCCCAGTAGGTAATTAAAAAAGAAAGAGTTAAATGAACCGGTTTTAACAATACTGGAAGCAACACAAACCGGATAATAACGGAGGATATATCGTCCGGTCGCGTGAATCCGGTACTGGAGCTAAGACCCGTCTTTATAAACAAGCTAGTAAGCCACCTATTTCAGATAACTGTAGGTGTCTAAAAACCCAGTAAGCCACCATTATACAGTTGTAGGAGCCATGAAACCCAGTAAGCCACATATGGAAGTCAATTGGAGTCTTATGAACAAGCCAGACAAACCCTACTGGCTTCCATACCTGTAGAACGTTTATACAACCCAATAAACCACCTCTCCCACCCTCCACCCCCAGGGCGGCTTACTCCAGCAGGCTTAAGACATCATCTACCTAAGCCCTGTAAGCTTGATGTATAGTGGCTTAGTGTGGCTTTACCCTGGCTTGGTAACCTTGTGTGTGTGTGTGGGAGGGAGAAGGTCTACATACTCTCAACGCATACGATCGCTACACCCTCAAGTACACATCCCAACACAGCCCTACACAGCACAACACAGCCCTACACCCCAAGAACACAGCCTTACACAGCCCTACACAGCACAACACAGCCCTACACAGCACAGGAGAGCTGAAAGGCCTCCGGAGCAACAATTCTCATTT